>SNQJ01S0011769.1:294785-314696 GCA_010110895.2 Picea sitchensis
AAATTTGTGAATAAAATAGATATATACAAAATGATTTTGTTTTAATTTTTAAACAAGAATGATGATTTATTTTATTTAAATGAATTATTATTTTTAAATAATTCGATTTAAATATACAAATAAATAATTTTTATAAAAATATATTTTTTAAAAACATTAAAAAAGTTTTTTTCATATAAATAAAATAAGCAAACAAAATAAAAAACAAACATATAAATAATTAATTTTTAATTCGATGAGACCACAAAATATATCACTGCAAAAACACACACCACTCAATTGACACGTTGCTATCTGCATGAATCATGATGTCCAAATGGATAGTTAGCGTATCGCGTCTCCAGGTTTAAATTTTGATCTTCTTCATAAAAAATCGAGAGATGGGTAACCAGGTTACGATTACTACATCATACCTCATTTCTTTTCTCATCTTACTTGAAGGCATTCACATGCTGATGCAGATAGTAGACAACCCTTCTCTATCGCCTGGAATTGTCATCAAATTAAGCAGACTTGTAACACAGAACGGTGTAAGATCCAGTGCAGAAAGGCATGCCACCAATAAAATATACAGAGCATTTATGGGGTCGGCTTTTCTCACACAGATGCAATCTTATATTGGAGACATGATCCAGCCAAGGGCACAGGATTTGTGGCCTTTTATTCATCTTTTGGAGGAGATGCAGAGCCGAACAAGTGATGGATGGAGGTTTCTTCCTGTTGAGACTCTCAGAGAAGCCATTAATGGGATTCCAGATGACGCAGAAAAGATTGCACTGTATGAACATTTCTCTAATCTCGTAGACTATCGAGATAAACTGAAATGGTTTCAACAAATTTCCAAGTCTGAAGGTTCTTCCTAGGTAAAGAGTTATCCAAATATTCTGGAGTAAGAAATCATTATTTCCGAATTAATTGGATATTATTATTTATATTATATGTCGTTAGTTCTCTTTACCCTTGCGTAAGAACATTTAGTTCGTTTTTGTTCATGGTCTAAATTTAAATTCTTATACCCGAACCTAGATTCCTATTTGATCTAGAGTTAGAGGAAAATATTTAACTTTGATCATGCTATATATATATATATGTCAACAACGTGTCAATTGTGTGGTGTGTGTTTTTGCATGGCGTATTGACTAACTCATTTACATTTCGTTTCTATATAGCCCCTTCTCACGAATCCTTATGGTTTAATGTGCAGAATAGAGGTCCGGTGTTTGAAACCCGGGAGAAGAGAGCTCTTGATCAGAGGCGGTCGCGTGCCGGACGCAGTGCAAAATTACCCCTTTTGGAAGCTTCGAGAAGGTTGAGGCTGAGCTCTAACAGTCATTGGAGTTTGATGATACCGTTATTAAATTGGATTTTGTTATTTTTAATATTATTTAATTATCTGTTTTTGTCTTGTAATCTATACGAACCTAGGTATAGATTGCATAAGCTACGAGTAGCTTATATATTAACGTTGATCAGCTTTCTAACGTGCTTAATGACAGATTTTATAACTTCATTATACCTTCATGCCAAGCCAGAACAACGCAGTTTTGTTTCCTATATGTAGTCAATTCGTGACTATTAATAGATTATTTTCATTGGAGTTTCCTTCAGATTTGTTTCCTATTTTTCTATGAAAAAGCTTAGAATCCACTTTCTGTTTGGAGATTCTTAGAAATAAAACTTCTAGAATTACAACTTCTAAAATAAGAAAGTCTTTGTCCTATGATTTCATAAATTCTTAAATTTCAAACTATGAGAGAGCTGTAGTTTAAATTTAAGTGAGAAATTCAAAGAATTTCATGTTGAGCAGCAAATGTTAAGAATCTTTAAATGTTGAAAAGGAAAATAAGATTACACAATACACATAAGGAAATATGCCACGAAAGGAAAATAAGATTACAAATGTATATATGTAAAATTGGTTTGCAAATGACTGAGTTGAACTGATCTTCAAAGCTATCAAACAGATGAATCTTCGAAGAATGTAGACAGAGCAAAGGTTTGATAATGGGAATGGAAATTGTCCATTGAAGAGTCTATACAAAAATGAGGAAGAGAAGACATCCGACTTAGTGCTGACCGACTTATCAGCAGTTGCATAAACCGACTTCTTGATTGTGTGTAGTAGTTACACTTCTTAGCTGCTTCCAGGCTGAGATTTGATTGCCTCATTAAATGTGCTGCTAACAGTTTTAAATGTGACTGATAGTTTTAAATGTGTTATCATACATCAAATTTAATATACAGATGGCATGTTTTAGTTGGACATCAAATTTAATACAGATGGCAGGTTTTAGTTGGAGGAAGATAGACGACGAAGGCTCGAGATGTTCTTCCCCTTAAAATAACGCCTTCAATGTAATAACACCTTCAATGTAATTATAAATGTTAAGAAGTAATAGTTTTAGCATTGATTGGGTTTTGTTTGGGTTCACCAAAAGTTTGGTGTCGTTTTCTAAAGTTAAACTTTGTTGGGATCGATTTAATTTTTTTTTGTTGTGTTTTGATTGGTTGTTTTTTTTTTGTAAATAAAAAGAAGGTCCTTGTATTAATATCGATTGTTATCTATACAATGCCAACTGTTAGACACATGTTCTGCCACAAAAAGGAAACCAGAACATGTAGCTGCCATTAAAGACTTAGAGTTTGATGCATCACCGTGTGAGCTAAAAATGTATGAACAAAACTAAATGAACAAAATTGTATGACCAAATTGTATGAACAAAACCGTATGGACATAATGGAATTGGTCACTATCACCATCTAGTCTACATTAGGATCAATAAAAAAACATTAGCCTGCAACGAGAGAAAACAAAGAACAAAAACCTGGAGGCTTTACTCCACAGGCAATCTCGGATGGCCATGGATGTTGTAGATACGGGTGTACTTCTAGCCACACGTTGGGCATCGAGTCCTAGCAGGAGTGTCCACTAATGCATCGAACAAAATGTCCAGTCTTTGACCGAGGATGCGTTGTGAGTGCAACTGATCATCTTGCTTTTGCCGAATTTCAAAGATAAGTTGGAGGTGCTCCTCCGAGAATCAATTTGCATAGAGAAGAGGTCGCTCCACTTCCTTGTCCTCGCTAGCGATCACCGTGTGCTCATGCACCTGCCAACTTGGGGGATTTCCTCCTCTACCATGCAGCTGCCATCGCCATACACCGGGTCCTGTGGATTTATTTTCGGGGGGGCAAGAGGACTAGTGGGAAAAAGAGTGTGCTTGCTCTGTGGTGGTAAGTCCTTAAGTGTGAGAGCCAATTAGGAGGGGGTAAGTCTGTCACGCATGGAGAGGGTGTTGTAGTACATCGAGCTTCTCCTTGAATTCCCCCTTTCGGGTGTTGTAGTACATCGAGCTTCTCCTTGAATTCCCCCTTTCTCTTGGCACGGTGGAAAGAATGCAGAGGCTAGTTTGCAGTGGAGCGAAGGTGGAGGGAGGAGGGGCGGTTGGAAAGTGCTCAAGAGAGCTCGAAAGAGCTGAAGCGCAGGTGAAAAAGCAAAGGGAAATGTAGAGAAATATCTTGTGAGGTCCAAGGGACAGAAGAAGAGTAGTGTAAGGGTAAGGAGAGAATTCATCTGAGAGAGCAATGGAGCAAACACAGTTGCAGAGGGAAAATGTGAGAAAATGCTTAGAAGAGCCAAGGAGCAGGAGCAAATGCAGAGGGGGAATGAGTAAGTTCACTAGGGTGATTTCCCTCTTAGTACTCCGCGAATTGATGGATAGGATAGCCATGAGAGCCGAGGTGAAGGCCACCCTAGGCCTGGTACACTTGGCCTAGCTTCGCGAGGGGCCATTAACCCTACAAGGCTGTCCAGGCGCATTACCATTATTGTCTGCGGGGTGCGAGCCATTTTGTAGTTATGAACGGAAGGCTGGTGGCCAGGGTTAATAACTCCCTTGGCCGCCCCATTCCAGTTGTCCTCTGACACTGACTAGGTGGCACCCCATCCGGGGGAGGGTAGTCCTGTTGGGCCAACTCCATGCATTGGAGCCATAGTGCCGAACTCGGGGATTGCCTTGTGTCAATGAAAATGACCTGCTAAGTAGAGTCAACACCTGCATTGGCTAATATGTCTGCCACTTTGTTTGCACTTCGCCTTATGTGAGAGGTGATGAGAGTTAGAGAGGGTTTGAGAAGTGCCTTTAGAATGTTTAGGGGACCCAGGAGATGCCAGCTGGGGGTGATTTTTTCCGGGTCTTTTCCATTTATGATTTTGGTGGCTAGCTCAATGATAACTATTGAGTCTCCTTCTATGATTAGGCAAGTGAGATTGTGGTCAAGAGCCATTTGGATTCCTTTGATGAGACCCCAGATTTCCGCTGAATTGTTGTGTCATACCCCATATTTTTTGCGATGAGGAATTGAATTTGGCCCGTGTTGTTCCTTATGACCGCTCCATATCATGAGTTTCCTGGATTTCCCTTAGAGGCACCATCGAAATTGACTTTGTGAAAGTTGGACGGGAGGGGGGCAAGCAGAGCGGAGTTGGACGGGAGGGGGGCAAGCAGAGCGGATGGAAGCCATTGATTTTGGGGGGTACTGTAGGGGGAGGGAGGAGAGGGATGAGAGAAGCCCCAAGAGTTTAGTACAGAGAGTTTGCTTGGATCGGTGGGAAAATATTCTTGGATCCAAGTGTGGAGCTGGAGGGTTTCCTGAATATGCATAAGGATGGTAGTCCATATGTGCGGGGGAGGGGAGGCCTGGGAGTGAAAGATACACTTGTTTCTCTCTTTCCACAATTTCCAGACAATGAAGCCTGGTATGAGTTGCCATGTTTTGTTCAGGATAGGAATTTTGTAGGAACCGGGCCCCCAATTTCTGATTGTGTTGATGATGCTATTGTTCTCTCTTTTTGTTCTTCTCATGAGCTGGGTGGCCTTATTCCGGATTTCCTCACCGAGTGGACAATTATTTAGGAGGTGCTCCATGGTTTCTTCTCGCTGGTGGAAAAGGTGGCACATTGAGGGGCCCATGAATCCCCGTTTTTTGAGATTGTCCCAAGTTAGGATTTTGTTCTGGACTAGAAGCCAGAGAAAAATGGAGATTTTTTGCCAGAATCTTGATTTCCTTATTATTTCCCATACGCGATCTTTTTGAATGTTTTGGAATTTTTCCTGCAAAATGTAGCCTTCTTTGAGTGTGAAGTTTTCATGTGGGGTATGACCCCATCTAATAATGTCTGGGTCTGTGCCTATACAGATTCACCTTTAATTTTTCATTTTCTTCCAATCCTGCAAGTCGCAATCGGTTGCCGCGTGGAGATCCCGGGGAGTTGTTTTCCTGCTGCACCAAGGAGGATTGTTGGAGGTGTTTGACCATAGTTCTGCCACTTTAAGGGAGGTTAGATCCTGGATGTGATTTTCATAAGATCTTAGGTTTTCTTCAGTTTGTAGGGGTGGTAGTTGCTTCCAGGAGTCCGTCTAGAATAGTGCACTCTGGCCATTGCGAATTTCCCAAAAAGCATGTTCCTATATTAACGAACGATTTTTCTAGGCCGTGTTCCAAATGTTGGAGCCCTGGGTTTTGTCTTGCAGTTGTATAATTTGAGTATGAGGTGTGTGCAAGGCATATTTGTGTTTCCATAGTTTTTCCCAAAGATCAGTCGGAGTTTTGAGCCAACGCCACCATATCTTTGCTCCCATGGTGTTGTTTAATTTGCCTGGGTCCCGGAGACCCAGACCTCATAGAGATTTAGGCTTACAGACTTTGTCCCAATTGACAAGAGCCCACTTTTTGGTCAAGGTTATGGCCATGCCATAGAAAATTTCTTTGTAGGTTTCTTATTTTTTTTTATGATTGATTGTTGGGAGGCTAGATCTGAAAAGAGGTAGGCGGGAATAACTTGTAGAACTGATTTTAAGAGAATGAGCCTAGATGGGAGATTGAGGGAATGAAAGGTCTAGTTACTGAGGTGATTGGAGATTGAAATGAGAAGAGAGTCCCAATAAATGTTTCTGGATGCCGGGTCAGAGAGAGGAAGTCCCAGGTATTGAGAGGGCAAGGAGAAGATGGGTATGTTCATCAGTTGCGAGATGTGATGTTGGATGTCCTATGGCGTATTGAAGAATAAGAGTTGAGATTTGGCCAAATCAAAGGTGGTTCCGGAGGCTTCACTGAAATTGTTGAGAATGGATCTCAGTTTGTTGGCTTCTTGCGCAGTGGGGGTGTTCAGAAGCATTGCATCATCAACAAATTGGTTGTGTGAGGCTACCGGTTGTAACCCATGCAAATGGAATCCTTGTAGTGAACCATTTTGTATGGAGGCCTTGATGTAGCGGCCCAAGCCCTAAACCATTATAAAAAAAAAGGGGGGAGAGTGGGTCACCTTGTCTTATACCTCTTGAGGGGGAGAAGGGTTGAGAGGGTACTCCATTGACAAGAATATAGAAGAAGGCAGAGGAGATGAGGTTCATTGTCCAGGAGATCCAATCATTGCTAAAGCCGAAAGCTATTAAGAGGGATTTCATATACTGCCAACTTAATTTGTCAAAATCTTTTGAAAGGTCTAGTTTTAGTAGCATACCTAGAGTATGGGTGATTTTGAGCAAGTGAATGATTTCATGGACTAAGATGACACTGTCCATGATTTTCCTTCCTTTCACATACCCTGATTTCTCCTTGGAGATTATGAAGGGGAGAATGGGCTTGAGTCACAATACTATGACTTTAGAGATGATTTTATAAATCACATTGCATAATGTTATTGGCCATAAGTTCTTTGGATTCGTGACCCTCTCTTCCTTGGGGATTAAGGTGAGGAAGGTGGCATTTAGCGTTGGGAGAACTTTGCTCGAGTTGCGTGATTCCTCAACCAACTGCCACACCTCTTCCCTGAGCATTGGCCAACAATAGTGGAAGAAGTCCAAGGTGAAACCAGCTGGGCCTGAAGATTTGCCTTTGGGTAGATCTTGAATGGCTTGATCCACCTTTTCTTGCATTATGGGTTTCATGAGAGCCACGTTCTGTTCTAGAGAGTTAAGGGTTGGAATGTTTTGAGTGACCCGTTCTATTGCTGGAGTGCGGTCCATAGGGGGTTCTGAGAGAAGATCCTTGTAGAAGTCTGTCAGCTCATTTGTTATTTCCTGGTGAGTTAGCAGGGTGTTTCCCTGATCATCTTCCAACTTCGTAATGTGATTTATGAAGCATCTGTGGATCATGGAATGGTGGAAGAATTTGGATTTTTTCTCCCCCTCTTTGAGCCATTGAACACGTGATTTATGTCTCCATAGGATTTCCTCCTGCTTGTATCTTTATTCAAGTTTCCTCTTAATGGTGTTCTCCTCTTGCTGTTGAGTAACCGTGAATCCTGTTTGTATGACTTGATCCTCAAGGTCTTCTAGTTTTTGTTCCAACACTTTTCTTTCTTGAAAGATGTTCCCAAAGACATCTTTATTCCATTTGCGTACATGTTGTTTGAAGTTTTTTAGCCTTTGCTGGAAGAAGAAAATTTTGGTCCCCTGCTGGATCTCCACATTGGTCCAACAGGTACGGGATAGCTCCTGGAAATCTGAGTGGGTTAACTAGAATTTCTCAAATCTAAAGGGTTTGATTTTGGGAGTGGCTATTGTGTCTATCCAAAACTGGACTAGCCAGTGATCCGAGCATGCCTTCGGAAGTATGTTGGACTCTACCATTGGTCCTTCAAGCACGAGGATTTTTGAGATTAAGAAGTGGTATCGCCTGTAGGTTATTTGTTGATGTCCTGATCATTTGTTCTTCCATGTGTAGGTGCCATTGCCATTTTCTATGTTGACAAGGTTGAGTTATTCTATTAGCTTCTGGAATTTTATGTTGTTTTGTTCCAGGAATTTTTTTCCTCCTCTTTTTTCCTCTAGCGTGAGAATCATGTTGAAATCTCCTCCAACTATCCATCGCCTATTCTCTTCAAGAGAGTCCAGGTAATACAAGCTTTTAAGGAAAAGGTCCTTGTCCTGGCAATTTTGTGGGCCATAAGTATTGGTAATAAACCCATCTTTTTCCAAGCCAATAGATCGATAATGAGCTGTAAGTGTGCTTGGTGTGGAGAGGCCTTGATCCAGGATTACTGTGGCAGGGTTCCAGAGTATAGCTAGTCCCCCTGCCATGCCTTTCGAATCCGAATGAAAAAAGTTGCAATGTCGCCAACATTTTTTGAGTATGTCCTTGACAATTTGCCTCACGCACTTTGTTTCTTGAAGCAAGAGAATATCAGGGTCTTCAGCTTTTACACAGTTTCGGAGAATCCTCTGTTTGGATCTCCCATTTAGGCCTTTGATGTTCCAGGTTATGATATTCATTATTAACAATTGGGTGGGTGGGAAAAGGAACTCTCTGAGAGTCGTTGAATTTTCCCCTAATTGATCATGTATTTCCCTACCTCTTTTATTAGTTGGTGCGCTGATTTTCTCCCTCGCATTTTGTTTTCCTTAGGGTTCTTCTGGGGATCTGGGTTTGGATCCACACTGATGCCGAGTCTGGAGGTAGCCCCTGCTGTTGATTTGAGGAAGACCTTATGGAATTTTCTGAGTTGATCTACCGGTATTGTTTGGAGGTCCTTCTTGTTAAGTGCTTCTTCTAGCTTGTCTAGGTCAATGTCAGCCAAGTCTTGCTCGTCCATTTACATTACAATATCTTCTTCCCTCTCTGGGCCTTTCCCTAGATTGGAAGGTGCATGGGAGTCTGAGTTGTTGTTTTGTACTGGGTTTGCCTGTTGATGTTGTTTTTCTTTGCTTTTGTTGTTTCCTCTTTCTGTTGCTTGATGCGGGTTTTCGACCTCTTCTACCTCTGGAAGTTGATTAAGGGCTTCGAAAGAGTTGGTATTATAGTTCCTTCATCCATTGACATTGTTGGGTTTTTTATGTGCTTGTCTTTTACGGTTCTGAAACTATGTGAACCCATCCTTTGGTTTCTCCTTAGCTTTCAGTTTGGTAGGAGCATTAAGGGGGCAATCTATGAAGAGGTGCCCATGTTCCTGACATTTTCGACAACGAAAAGGAATGTGTTCGTAATATATGGTTTGGGCCCATTTATCATCCTGATATTCCAAGGTTACTAAACCTGGTAAAGCTTTGGAGATATTCATATAAACACATATTCTTGCATAGGAAGTGTATTTTCTTTGTTTTGTGGCCTCTGAGGACTTAAAATGTTTGCCAAGGGTATTGCCAATACCCATTATAATTTCTTCTAACCAAAACTCTTGAGGCAGGGAATAGAGACAGATCCATACCGGGGCATAGGAAAAATCTTCCTTTTCGGGGTAGAAGTTGTTCATCCATAAGCGCAAGTATAGGCCTGCTGAGTTGTAGAAGTATGGTCCTCCTTCGAAGATGCTTCCAGGTTATAGAAAATGTCTGTGAAGAACCCTTTAGAGATTAGTTGGAGCTTGTAATATCCTTTTGGAGTCCACCAGGTCTTAATCCATCTTGCAAGATCCTTTTTCAAGGGCCAAAGACCCATAAATTTGCCGATTAGAGTGTGGTCTCTCATGAACTGTGTGTGCTCCCCTATTCTGGTTGATTTTATGACATATCTGGGCACTACCAGAGCTTGAGGGATGCATTTTCCAGGTATCCAGACCCGAGTAGCTTTTGGATGCGATGAATCTCCATCCATGCTTGTGCCTTTGCTTCCATCTGTCTCATCTTGTAAATATTGGTCCCGTAGGTGCGACGAAGGTTCGAAAGGCGGTCGAAGAGCACGAGAGTTTTCTGAATCATTAGTTGTTGCATTACAGTATAAGGGGGTTTTCACCCCTCCGTCTGCCCTCATACTGCTGTGTCAGTGGGTGTGGCAGAGTTGGATGTGTCAGGCGTGTGCATAGAGGGCTTGCAGGTAACAAGGTAAGTGTCTGCTAATTACATGAAACCCTAAGTGTTTCAGAGCGAGCTCTCCTGTCTTTTGATTGGTTGTTGAAAACAACGAATATGCAATTTAATTATGTAGGTTTAGCATATAGTTGGAAGGATTGCATGTAGGAGTCAGAAATTTCCCAGACCATCATGGTTTAAGAAGCTTGTTACGGTGTCGGCTGGGAATTGGTGGCATTTAAGGCTGTGGGATTAGTCCATGCCGAAGGCCTGTGACTATAGCAATTGTTTTAGGGTTGATTGCGCTTTTCTTTCCGTGTTGACTAAAAAATTGTTGTTGTTTTCCAAAGTTAAAATTTGCTACGAGCAAACTAATTTTTTTTTGTGTTCTGATTGGTCATTGAAAACAACATCTTATTGTAGGGTCGACTGCGGGAATTGAATATGCAATTTAATTATGCAGGTTTAGCGGATAGTTGGAAGGGTTGCATGTACGAGTCCGAAATTTTCGATACCATCACAGTTTAATAAGCTTGTTACATCAACTGGGAATTGGTGGCATTTAAGGCAGTGAACAAGACAACATGCATATATATTTATTGTTCGATATATAGAATTATTTTATAATAAATATATATGGATTATTGTGCTTGGAATGTTCATTAAATTGAGTACGGTTCATAGATTTTGAAGGGATTTTTGTGTACTACTTGACATCATGAATATGTGCGATAGCTTTCACGGACTACAAGGAGTTTCAATTTAATTCTTTTGTTCACGCTATGTTGTTCTATAAGTGAGGAAGCCTAGGTGGGTAACAAGTCCTGTACATCAAGTATCTTGCTTCTATGCAGTTGGTCACCATATTAATATATGTATTTTAGACAAGTGCAATTAGTTTATGTAATTGTTGTTTAATAGAGTTTTCATTGTGCATAGGGCGGTTAGGTGTGTTGTGTTGTTGTTTTTTCAAGAATAAAATTAAGTCAGGTGGGGGTTGTTACAAAAACTGTGTAGACGGAAAACAAACAAAGGTGAAAATGGAGGAAATGTTTTCTCTCTTGTTAGTATAGTATTGGAGAATATTTTGAGTTATAATGAAATATTTTTAATGGACACTTATTATAAAGAAAATTAACTTTAAAAATATTTTCAAGGGAAAATTTTCATACAATACTTATAAAATTATTGATGAAAAACTAATTATTTATAATAAAAAGAAAACTTTTAATAAATTAATAAAATATGAAAGATTAAGTTAAATTTAATTAATAATAAAAGATACAAATAAAATTAATTAGAAATGATAAAATAATGCAATACTATACAAGGTCGTACTTAATATAACTAACATACTTCTTAAATGGGCGAATGGAAATGCCGAAGTAACTAAAGGGTGGTGTGCATAGTAATGAAAGTAATGAAAGGGTGGTGAGAAGAAAAGTAAGAAAAATGATAAAAGAGTAGTTTTCTCTAGGGAAATTGTTGTGTTTATTTCTTTTTGCAAATACCATAGCATTTTGGTACACTGTATGAAACAAGAGGAATCCATCACATATGGAGGACAAACACATGTAGTATATAGCATATAATTATATAATTATGAAGGACAAACACATGTAGTATATAGCATATAATTATATAATTATGAAATCGGATCACTACCTTGTTGAGAATGGTTACAAAAAATGCCAATCTTACCACAACTTGCACATCAAACATGTTAATAATAATTTACTCATCACTGGTTCTATATGTTGATGATTTGATTCCAAGCACAACTTGTACATCAATCACATCAATAATAATTTTCTCATCCTTGTTCCATATGTTGATGATTTGATTCTCATAGGCATTAGCATTTACATAATTCATATTGTGAAAATCAATTTAAAACAAACTTTTGACATAACTAACTTGGCCTTGTTACATTATGTTCTTGGAATCCAAGTTGGATGGTGGTTGGATAATGGCATTTTTGTGAATTTCACGAAGTAAATATGTTTTGGATCTTGTTAAAAAAATCCACATGAAAGTTTGTAAATTTTCACCTACCTTTAATGAAATTGGAGTTAAGTTGAATAAGAATTGCACTTCTCCAAAAGTTTATGCTATTATACTTACTATACAAGTGACCAATATAGTCTTTATGGTTGGTTTTACATATCCTTGGAAGGTCAATTAGAAGGTAACAAAATGCATCTTTCGATATATTTAGGGTACTTATCAACATATTCTTATGGGGTGAAATTTCTTTGTTTAGATATTGGGATGGAAATCAAGATGATAAGAAGTCCACTTCGAGGAATGCTTATTTGCTTGGCTTAGGCTTGGTCTAATAAGAAGCACTCATTGATGACTCTTTATTCTATTAGGATAGGCTATTGCAATATCAAATGAAATTGTTAATAAGTTTGGAAACCTCCTTCCTAATCTATCTTGTTATATTGTGATAACTAAAGTATTAATCATATTACATTTAATTAAGTATATTATCAACTTACTAAATACATTGGATTCCTTAACATTATATTTTACATATAATTTAAGAGCAAATAACAAACCAAAATGAAAACACTTCACCAAACAACATATAATATAGGAGCAAATAAAAAACCAAATTGCAAACATTTCACCAAAATTTGGATAGAAATAATTTTTTTTTATTAAAATCAAAATTTACATATATAAATTATTTTTAATTAATTTAATTTGAAAAAAATAGAATAAAGATCATTATTTATCTTTTTTTTTTTCATTTATCCCGTGTAGTTTTTTTCTTTTTTTTTTTGTAAATAAAAGTAAGCATATATTGATATTCACAAATATATGTGGAAATACAAAATCTAGAGTTTGTCATATATCCTGCCACAACTGGGAAACCAAGACAGGTGGCTATCAAAATTCAAGTGCAACTGTAACTGTTTGGACATGATAGTAAGAATGTCTAACTGACAAAAAAGGTCACAGTGATCGACTAAGCAGTGGCCATGGCCGACTGTCATACAATGTTTGATAGAAAATCTCAATTCTCTGTGTAATTGACTTAACCAAAAGAAAAACATTAACCTGGAGGAACTAGTCCAAGTGCGAGCTCGGGCTCGACCATCCATGGGCGTTGTAGGCTGGGACAAATTTCTAGCCACATGTTGGGCACCGTTTTCTTGCAGGAGTTGTCGTCATCGCATCGAATAGGAGGTCCATACGTTGTCCTGGGACTTGTTGAATGTGTGCCTGGTCATCCATTTTCTATCGCAGCTCGAAGATGAACTGAAGCTTCTCGTCTAGAAGTCGAATTGGGGTGGGAGGAGGTGGCTCCTCCATCAGATTGACATCCATCTCCAAGTCCGCATCCACTACTTCCATTGGTGTCATTGGAGTAACCACTTGCCAGCTGGGAGGAATTTCTTCCTCCACCAAGCATTCTCTAGTGCCATAAAAATGGTCTGGAATGTGGATGCTGGGGGGGGCAATTTATGGGTGAAGGCTAGGTGGAGGGGAAAAATTCTCAGGAGGGAGAATTTACTCCTTGATTGAGCAACTTCCAGGTTCATTGGTGGGATTGGGGGTAGGAGACCGAGGTTGTTGAGGCTGATTATGGCTCTGGTTGAGACGACTGATAATGATGAGGGCTAGCTGAGAGGGGGGAGTCTGTTACGTCTAGTAAGGGTGATGTAGTACAACGAACCCCTTCTAGACTTGCCCCACTCTCTGGGCATGGTGTGAGTGTTCATGTGAGGATTGGGATGGATAAACAATGGAGGAATGATCGTGGGTGGCCAAACAATCGAGTGCAAGGCGAAAACGAAATGGGAGAGCTAGGGAACTGTCGAGCATAAGGTGAAGATAAATACAAGGAATAATTAGGCACAAGGTAGGGAAGGAATGGGAGATCGTTCCAGAGAATAGGCCTTCATAGTGCCTGGAAAATTGACATGGGCGAGATCCATGAAGGCCGAGGTGACTTCTATCCCAGTGTAGGTACCTTGCTTGGTCTGTAACACAAGTTGGAATGATGACTTAACCTGAGTGGGACTAATGGTTAAGGACATGTGTTTCCTCCTAAGAGGTCACAAGTTCAAATATAGAGGGGGGTAGGGTATGTATACCTTCGTAGAATTTACCAGTTAAATCATTGGACAGAGGGGGTCCTTTGTCCCACAAACAAGGGGTTTTCATACACCAATTTGGTGTCTGGCTTGGTCGTGACCTTAAAAATAGATTAATACATCCTGAGTGGGCCTAATGGTTAAGAACATGTGTTTCCTCCTAAGAGGTCACAAGTTCAAATCCAGAGGGGGGTAGGGTATGTATACCTCTGTAGACTTTACCAGTAAAATCGTTGGGCGGAGGAGGTCTCATACACCAATTTGGTGCCTAGCTTGGTCGTGACCTTAAAAATAGATTATTATTATTATGATTAGACATAGTTTTATCTGTATTTAATTTTATTGATTTAACCATATAATATTATTTTGAGAAAGAGATCTTGTGCTTAACTTAAAATTTCTATTATAAATGTTGTGTTAAAATGATGAAAATCCAGCCAAAGTACAAGTATACATTTTTTTAATTATGTGTGAACCTATGAATTAATTCGATGATTTTGACATGTAAATTAGGTTTTTGTTTATGCATGATCTTATTTTCACACATAATCTTGTGTCAAAAGTTTTTTTTGAACACTTCTGATGTGAATTATAGTCATTGTTTAAAAAGTAAGTGTAACTACACTCCAAAGTGGTAGCACAATAATATTTTAGATGAGAATTTGTGACTTTGAAAGCCTCTAACCAACTAAACCAACACCTTAGTGCACTCAAAATAAATATATAGGGTAACCAACTAAACCAACACCTTAGTGCATTCAAAACAAATATATAGGAGATTCAAAAACATATATTCTCATAAAAACATTCCATTACTCAATTAACACCACCAATAATCAAAACAAGCAACAATAAAAAACTTAAATGTAATTTTTCATTACATGTCTTCTCCCCCTTCCCTTGTTCTGAAAAATCCACACCAACATTCTGTGCAAAAATGGGGCAACCTAGATTCCAAACCCATGCCTTTTTAAAGAAACCTTTCCCTTTCTTGCCCTGGGCAGATCATATGTGCATTATCAAAGGCATGTGCATGCAAAAATTGCATACATGGGTGCATAATCAAACTTAAGCCAGATATACTAGATCTCCACACCCAACCCACCAAATCCCATGCATATTATACAATTTAACCCAAATAGGACATTTTTTAAATTACAAAAATACCCTAGGAGGATTTAAAAAAATTAAAACTATCAAAAAAAAAAAAAACTCCAACAAATCAAGTACATCACTATAGTCACCCTCAACCTCATACCGATCCTCCTTGCTAAAATTCAAATCACATTGAACAATGGAACAAATTTGAAAAGAAACGGGAAACTTGCTAACCCTAGGCATGGATGCCAAAACAAATCTCTGAACCTTGTTAATGGCCACAATTGAAGGAGGGTCCTCGATAATCTCTAGTTGCATATATGATGATTGCTCACGTAATAAACGACACATATGAACTCCTACCCTTTGTAAGAGAAGCTCAGAACAATGGTGGCCACACCCAATATATCCTCGACTCGAATCAACTCCACCTCTAGAGGATCCACCTGCAAAAACATAAAAATTGAAGAAAATCTCAAAACCTCAAGAATGCAAATTAATAAATTCAAACCTCAAAGATAATCTCAAAATTACAACACTGCAAATTATTAAATTCAAACCCCCCAAAAAATATCAAAACCGCACTGCAAATTGATAAATTCAAACCCCATGAGAGATTGCAAGGTTTATTGCTTAATACCTATAGAACAAATCGATATTTCCCGACTTTCATAGGCCCAACCTGCACATTCAGAAGGAATTATCGATTTGTTTGATGATTTTGTGAGGATTAAATATAATTTTAATGTTCTTTTTAGCCGGGATTTTGTAGAATCGGTCAATTATGCCATGAATGTAATGGAGAGAAATTTGACCACGATAAGGAGAGGAGGATTGGGTGTTCTTAGTTTTAAGTTGAGGAAAGCTCGTAAAACTTTATTTATTAGGGAAAGAGAGTAGCCATTAGATTGAAGAGATTTAGTGAAGTGGGTTTGTTCTTTGTTTAGGTGTTGGGGGGGAAAGATTCAAATAACTCTAGAAATGAAAGTTTTGAGGAAAATGGATTTTTTAGTAGGGTGGTGGTGGGAATGGGCATGGAGGTATCTATTGGTATGAATATTTTTCCTAAAACTTGGTGGGAGGGGGAGCCATTAAATTGACAAGTAACTAAAACATCTAAAAGATGAAGGCAATTGTATAACTCAATTTCCATTGTAAATTAGATGTGAGGGGATAAGCTATTAAGATGGCCACATGATGAGTTAAGGGAAGAATGACGATGGGGCCTGATGACAAAGGTTTCTGCATCCACGAACCGAAACCAACATTTGGGTTTGAGATTATCAATGTTAAGGGATAAAGCTTCAAAGTTTTTCATGAGGATGTTAGCAACTATAGGGGATGAACACCTGGTTCTCCCTCCTTACCATGGTCAATTTTATGTCTCTTATATTCATTGCATCACTAACCAGGTATCCAAAATCCTAGCTAAAAAGAACATTAAATCTCTCTTCAAGCCTCACAAAACCCTTGAACAATTATTCAAAAGCATTAAAGACAAATCCAACCCTTTACTCGCTCAAGGTGTCTATAGAAGTCCCTACTCTTGTGGAAAATCTTATATTGGTCAAACTTGTCGTTCAATCCAAACTCATCTCAAAGAACATATCATTGATACTTTTCATAAAAGCCTTTCAAAATCTACGATCATCGAACACTCTCATAAAACTAAGCATGTATTTTTCTTTGACCAAACTAAAATCTTAGCATCTACCCCTCATTACAATTGTTCCATCATTAGAGAAGCCCTTGAAATTGAGAAGCACACCAACAATTTTAATCGAGAAGATGGTTGTAAACTAGAAAATCCTAGATGGATATAATTATGTATGACCTTATACCCCTTATTGAATTATTTTATTACTTCTAATTAAATTTATTTTTATTTCTCTGATTATTAATCAAATTCGACCCTATAAATGTTGCATGATGCCTCTTTTTTTTTATATTTTTCAAAAATATTCCCCCGCGAATGATGGGTGAAGTGTCCACTGAAATCATTCAGAATGTTTCAGAACTTTGACATAGGTTATTCTATATTAATAGTATGAACTATGGAAATTTGCATTCTCCAATTCTAAGAATCTTATTAATATTAAAGAACAATGAACATCAACATCATCATATCACTATACCCCCAAGATATTATAGTGCACAAGTCATATATATCAATATCTTGTGACTCAACTTAACCAAGACACTTTGGGACAGCATGTCGTGGGGGATTGAACCTAGGTGAAGAGGTTGACAAGCTTCCTCCTAACCAATCAAGCTAGTACTCATTGACATATAAAGGCATAATTGATAAAAATAAGCCTTTTGCAACTGGTAACATTAAAAAAGAAACAACATTAGTATACCTAGAAATGAGAAAAGGATAAGTATGAAGGATCATCCAACGCATATGCATTAGAACGTTTTTAAGTTTAAGAATTTCATTTGATCCACTTGCAATATGAACGAGCGAGGTTTTTAATTCAATGAATGTTTGATATTGTAGGTTAAGAAGAATGCATCATATGACTCTTTTTACGAGGAAATGCATTGCTAGTAAACAAAAATTTTAGGCATATATTAACAAAAGGTCCTTACAATGTCCCTTAACGAATAATTTACCTATAATCAATAACATCTAATTACCCATCAAATGTTAGGGAAATAATAAGGAAAAAACACAATGCCAGGGAAATATTCCACCTAGATAACATAATAGATTAAGACATTTGGGGAATACTTCATTACATAAGGCATAATAAGGCATGTTCGCATTACAGTAAGGTAGGCCTACCTTGTTAATGTTTTTTTGTCTTACGAACAATAACGATTTGAAAGATATTATCAATTCCTACTTAATCAACCCAATAATATATGACCATAACCAACCCTTATCTAATGAAGAGTCAGTCTTTCAATAAGGTCAATATTTCAAACTTTGTCTCATTAACCCTTATCTAATGAAAATGTAATCTTTCAAATCAATACAAGAAATAAGGCATTTAAAAGACCTTGAAAGGCGATTTTATGTTATTTTAGGCATGGATGATCTTTTTGGGCCCTAATTGGTAATGCAAGGAGTAGTCAAGTAAGGTGTTGTCGTATAACCGTGAATACTTCTACATAGTTTTTTGGTTAAATTCTTTGATTTTTATTGATATTGATATACAAAAAGGTACATGCATTTTATACAAATAAGGGATTATGAAGACAACCACCACATGTTAAGGCCAAAAGGAAAAAACAAATCCAATCAAACTTTACCACGACTCCCAAGAAAATAATCAACATAAACATTTGAGCTAGCCAAAGTGAGATGTCATATCATGTAGTTGTTGCAATCATTCCCCTGGTTGGAGGGGGAATTTGTCCCTAGGGAGTGGCCCCCATATATCCATTGATGGATTAGGATCACAAGGGGATCCCATCCATCATTGTCCTTCTTAGGCTCTTCGAGTTTCTCTTGTTAAAATATGGTGAAAGAGATGGTCAAAAGCTTGTCAAATCAAGGTACTTCTAGGATATAGGGTGATGGATATATTCTTCACCTTTCTTGGCATTCATATATAGTTGGACCTACCTTGTGCTAAGGTCAACGACTACATGAAGGTAT
Organism: Picea sitchensis; assembly: GCA_010110895.2. NCBI lineage: Eukaryota > Viridiplantae > Streptophyta > Pinopsida > Pinales > Pinaceae > Picea > Picea sitchensis. The sequence continues at coordinate 313,388 of SNQJ01S0011769.1, forward strand.
AAGGTGAGTTGAATGTGTTGACAAGTTCTCCTTTTGAGGGACTCTACTCATTGTGCAGGGAATGCAGGTGTACCACCTCCATTCCTACCTTCTATGCTTGGAGGTCCATATATGTAGATATAGATGGACACATATCAGGGAATCATTATGCCATGTTTGTTGTGTAGTGTCATACATTATTGAATAAATAGTAATTTTGTGTTTCCTAGAGATGCTATAAATTATATAATCTAATCCAATGCCATGTTGTGTGAAATTTCACATCCCATTGGAAATCTCCTAAAAGGGATGATTTTTGGTTATATCAAACAAGAGTCACTAACTGCAAATATTAAAGGTGTAATCTCATGCAGACTTACCATATTTACTGTACCCAAAACGATGCTAGAGGGTTTCATTTTTTCCCTGTGGTGGACATTTGTTGGGGAACCCTTAAGTACTTCAAGCGTTAGAATATGGGAAGCCCACTATGGATAAGAAACCACACAAAACAGTCTTTTTGGGGTTCTAGGTAAGCCTTTAAGATGAAATTTAGTATATAAAGCCATGTCGTTTCCTTGTATTTAAGTCTTTGGGTTTTGTTTAACTGTGTATCCAATTTGGGCCTAGATGGCAACCATGGGTAGTCGTTTCTCAACTTCTACTTCTTAAATCCTTTCATTTGGTTCCATCCCTAGTCTCTCCACCAATATTGATTCCATGGTAGGTCAAGTTTCAAAACAATATTATCTAGAATTAGATTTTGAATTATGATAACAATTTCCTTGTTTGAGCTATTGAGAGTAAACTTAGTCGTTAATGCATCCCAAGTCTTCTAGTATCAGGTGTGAATCTCATACAAGTCCCCTTAGAAATTGATTCCTTTCTTATATAGTCTCTTGGTTAATAACTAGGCTATTTCAACTAGAGATTTTCCATCCCATAGAATGATTGGAGAACACCAAAGATTGTGCTCATTACAAGAAAGTCATGACCTTGGGGAGTCACATTTCGAAGCTAGCTTATGCTTAAGGGATTCCAATGCACACCATATGCCTTTGGATACAAAGGCCCCTTTGATAGTCAATGGCATGTGTGTGATCATTAAATTATGTAGGTTTAGATTTCTTTTAGTTCTTGCACTTAAGGGGGATTGTTGGCTCAAATTTGTAGACCAAGGTCCATGCAGGTTTCCAACAAAAGTTGTAGTGTAGCACCAACATATCAATATCTTAACAAAGGTGTCACTGAATGTGTATTGTAAATATTTAAGTAACATGACATAAACAACATAAATGAAAGAAAATAGTTGTAAACAATCATCATAACC
>SNQJ01S0011769.1:335748-355552 GCA_010110895.2 Picea sitchensis
TTGGGTGAGAGTATTGAAATATTTGAATCATAAAAAACCAAAATTATTCATTCAAATGATTCATTAGTCTATTAAAAGTGCAGAGCAAACAACTCGTTATTTGCTCATTAATGAAATCAAAGCCCAATTGAATATTTCACATATCATTCAGTGATAGCAGGAGAAAGAGCCATATTGGAACGATACAACTAGACCAAGAGTGTTTTTAAGTTTTTCAAATTTTTCTCTACTTAAATATTTGTGGAGAATATTAGTCACTCAATCCTAAGTGGCACAAGAGATTAGCTTGATATCCTCATCTTGCACCATCTCTATGATGTGATGTTGATGAACTTAAACATGCTTGGTTCAACATGAAAAACTTGATTCTTGGCTGATTTGATTACTTTGTGACTGTTATAAAGTAGGGCAGTTGTTTGTTTATGCTCCAACTTGAACTTACCAACAATCCTTGTAATCCACATGGATTCACTTGTAGCACGAATTATTGTTTTCTAATCTACTTCTGTACAAAACAAAGCCATAATGGTTTTTTTTCTACCCCACAAGATAACATATGAGTGTGCATTTAAGACATAACCTATAGTTGATTTTTTATTGTCCAAATACCCGTCCACTCATAGTCAGTGAAGCCAACTTGCCTTAAACTATCATTCCTTACAAAATCTAGACCAAAGTACAAAGTTCCTTTAACATATATGAGGATCCTCTTCACATCTTTGCTCAAGTTTTGGATAAGTTGTAAGCCAAGAAACAATACCCTCAGGATAGCTTAAGTATGTTATGGGGATGCTCTTCACAGCTTAATATCATCACCTTTATTCTTCACATACTAGTTTGGATCAAAGTGACTCTCCTTAAAACTTGTAGATATTGGATGCTTGTCAATCATGAAAATATATTGAAAAATTATTGGTGAACTTTTGATTGATATATTAATGCTTTTATAGAAAACAAGAACCACTTATTGATTCATTACAATGAAATAAAATGCCATATCATTTCCTTTCCTTCCTTTCCCTTTTCGATAGAAAGTTCTAATTTTAGTAAAAAAATATCCAAGGTTCATATAATTATCATTTGAATATCCATCCTTTTCATTTCTAAGAAAAACCCACGAAATGATGTTTCCCATGATTTTCTCACTTGAAATATAACGACTTGGTGAAATGAATGCTTTGAATCCCCTTCAACTTCGGCAATCTCAACCATTTCATCTCACAATATTGGGAAGACTATTAAATGACACGTGCACAATTTTTAAACTTTGGCCCTAAGGAATTTGATTGTGCAATGGAGATGAATTCTACATATGAAATGGATATAATAAAAAAAAGATACCAAGACAATGGTTTCCTTAAAATTTAAAGATCACCGTCTATTGTTATTTGTGGTTCACGTAACCATTTTAAATGTAATTTTTAGATCGAGTTCATTAGGAATATTTTCAACTTGTTAAATGATAGTAATAATGTGGGGTATAATAACATTATATTTCTTTTAACTTGTTATACACATAATATGTTATACAATTTGTTAGGATAATGATTTTCTACTTTATAGGTTATTATAGATAAAATAATTTTTTTACTGAAGTTGGTTGAAATATCTAAAACCACCCAAATGTTCAGCGCATGATCTGAGCCCATATTCAACCTCCATTGTCGAGTTGGGCCATTGAGATGAGAAGAAGAGACGGTTGAAAATGACCTGCCCGAGTCACTTACAAGGCATGAAAATTAATGTAATAAGGATGGAAAGTTTGCCCCCAAGAAACATTTTGTTCTTCCACCAAAATGCATCCTCTGACTCCTTGCTTGAGTTGTTCCATCATCCTAACAACATTTGGTTCCCAAGCTAAACTTGATAATTGTATCATGTATGTAGTGAATAATGGAATAAACGATGGAAAGAATAGGAGAAGAAAAAAATAATGCAATGTTTGAGGACTACCTACCAGTGATGGCATAGAAATTAGGGGAAGAGAGTCTAATGGACGAGCTCTGTAATGGCTTCCATCTCATGGTGGATGCATAGAGAGGCATCATCAACTTCCCTAGTCCCAAGAAGAACACAACACTCTTAGGCATGGAATCCATAAAGGAGAAGGAGATCTGAGCGATGATTGAAGAGATGAAGAGTTGAAGGCTAGACACCATGGTATGCAAAAGGAAAGCTAGTGCGTTGATGTCGATGTGTGCCTCCATCACGTCTAATACTTGAATCATGCTCATCTCTGTCAGATTGAGCCATAGTTCACCACTCAACCCATTATTTCTCAAGCTAAGATGCACCAGGGACGATAGCAGGGCTCCTGGAAGATGGTTGATGATCTGATTATTGCTCCCATCTAGGAAAGTCATCTTCTATATTCCACTTAACATGGGGAATTTGTGATTGAGGTTATTTCCATTTAGTTCGAGTTGAACGAGGCTCGTCAGATTGTTGAACGTTATAGGAACCGACCTGTCTAAACAGTTTTTGTTGAGGGATAACTGCTCCAGATTCGACAAAGAGGTAAGGGAGGCATAGATGTTGCTAGTGCAGACTGTTTAAAAAAAATTATTTGTGAGATGATGGAGATATGCAAGAAACGAGGTGGTAGTGAGAAAAGAGGCGGTAGCAATAAAATTTGATCCAAGCGTATATGTTATCATAATAATATGATACCAAAATAATATGGATAACATGGATAAGACCCTTTTATGTTATTCCTTAGAGAGAAGTGTAATGAATAGAGCTTCACAAACATCTCGATTACCTATCCCTCTTAAAATATATGTGAAATTGGGAAAATAACATACATATTCCAACATCAGCTTCAAAGGGATAGCATATGAGACCTATCCCTCTTAAAATATATGTGAAATTGGGCAAATAACATACATATTCCAACATCACCTTCAAAGGAATAACATCTGAGACCAATTACACTGGTGAACCACATAAATTAATAAAATAAAATAATTTTTAATATTTAAACATAAATGCATGTTAAAATATTGTTTAAACTAATAACAAAAATATTGGACATTTTCAAGTTCAAGTTGAAGAGAATTATCATATAGAATAACAAAGTTCAAGGGAGGTTTTTAGACTGTTATTTTTAATAAGAACCTTAAAGATACCACGATTGAAAATATCACTTTATTTCTCCATGTGTGAAGATATACTTCTTGAAGCTAATTTGTGGATTTGTCATCATCACAAGTGGTGTTGATAGACCATGGATAACATTGAAGTAAATAGAAAGAACATGCATAGTTGCCACTTAATGTGAGAAAACTACATAAATTTCAATCTATCACTTTAGGTAAACTTAGAGAACACACACCTAGAGCATTGCCTTCCAATATGAGAACCTTGCAGTGTTGATGACCATGTCTTATGTCTTTCTCTCTATTTTGATGGTGATAATAGTGTTTACTCTCTTTGCATGTTTGGAAGGTTATTCGTAGCAAAGTATCATCGCTCAAGGCACGAGCTAATGCAACAATCACACCAACCCAGTTTGTACAAACACCTTATCCTATTTACTCCTACCCATAACCCATCATTGCCATATCTATTATTTAATATCATTTTGATGAGGTTAGATGCATTAATCATTAATAAACTTCATGAAAACTACATGATGTGCATCTCAATGATTTGTATCACAATCATCCTCATAGTACTACATAATCTATTGCAATGACATTAATATAGGTTGAGATTAGATGCAACCTACATGTTATTAGAATATGGTTTGTGAAAGGTTATTAATATGAACATGACTTGCTTGTCAAAAAACCATCCATATTGAAAGTTTCAAATGTATGGATGTTTTAATTGAAACTAACCATATTTAGATCTCTCTATTAAGGAAGACATCCCTGTATTGTATTGAAAGTTTCAGATGCATTGATGTTTTAATTGGAACTAACCATATTTAGAGCTCTCTATTAAGGAAGATATCCCTCTATTGTACTGTTAAAAAAAAAAACATAAGTTAAATTTACTTTCATGATAATTTTATTTTCAAATTTTTTACCCACTAGATTATCTCAATTTTACTTATTATATTATTAATTATTCATAAAATAAAAAAATAAAATTTATATATTAAAATTATTATAAAATAATAATAAACCTTATAAACTTAAACCCTATATAAACTTAAACTAATTAATTTTATATAATACATTAATTATAATATTAATTATTAATCTATTTTAGATAATGCATGGTATATGCACATGATATCTACCTTCGTAAACTTAAAATACCAAAGTAATATCTAATTGTTATAAGAATAATATAAAAATAATAATTAATATAAATAAATTCAATTCCCTTTAAACTCTACTATTTTCAAAAGTTGTAATTTTTCAAATCCTCATTTTAAAACATTTTTCATGGAAGGAAGCCACGAAACCTCCCGTATCATAACGAAATATAATTAAAAAAATTATAAATGGATCTATGATATGATACTTACAATTTGATTGCAATTTTTTTATTTAGTAAATTTTTAAGAAACGCAAAACGCCCTAATAAAACCCTTCCAAAGCCATCACTTTGAAAAAACAAAAAAATTAATCATATACTTCCTACTGACAACTTAAAATACATAAATTTAGATATCAGTCCTTACATGCTTGGGTTGGATATAATCTACTATATGCAATTTGACCTGCAATCTGATCTAAAACTTCAATGCTCCTAAAATATTGGGATAATATAATATATAAATAAAATCACAGCCCCTGAAAATCGTGCTCCTAAAATATTGGGATAATATAATATATAAATAAAATCACAGCCCCTGAAAATCGCGCACGGTATCTTTTCCGCAAAACAAAGCTTAAATACTCCAAGAGCGTCATCCAAATGAGGGATAAATAAAGGGATCTACGGGGCTTCTTCTTCGGATTGCCCTTATTCTCAAATTCGAGAGTCTAAACAGGGGAAAACTGAGAATACAGTTCAGATAAAGTGCGGAGTAATGACAACACTCCCAAAACGAGGATTCAGATGATAGCAGTTGTATTCGTAGTAGACAAACCCACGTGGCAGTTGTTGATTTGTTGTGGACAGACACACATGGCATTTGTTGATTTGTTGTGGACAGACGACGAAAGGCTCTGAGGAGGAACCTCTCCTTATAACTAGCATACCCCCAAAGCAGGGGAATGTAAACGCCGAAGAGAACAATATAGAATGTTTTGTTTAATTTTTGTTATAATTATATTATTTCATGAGTAGCATTGTAATGGTATATTAAGCATTTCCATGTATAAATGAGAAGAGGGAATTTGTTTTGCAAAGTAGTCCGGTCAAAGTATGATTGATAGATATTTCTTAGCAAATATTTGACACAATTGCATTTCATGTATAGAAGTATGGACCAAGTCAAACATTGCGTATATAGAAGTATGATTACAACATAGAAGAATCTAGAAGCTAAGTGACAGAGAACATAAGCGTTCTTCTTTTTTTTTTCATAGTGAGACATAACCAATATCTTTCATTTTTTCATAGCGTTGGAAGGAGAAGGATGGTGCTATTCACATTCCTTCTATAGTAGTAGTGTGTGACATTGTTGTGAAGGTCAAGCCTTGACGTTCAATGTTTCCAATGTCAATGGTAGACCTTGTTAAGGTCATTCCTTGAGATTTATGTATAGTCAATGCCCAGGCCATCTTAAGAGGGATTTGTTTCTTGTTACCCCTTTGTATGGGTGGAATTGGTACATGCTTTGGTTGGGTGTGGTCCAATGGAGGGCTAATGTATTTATAAAATTCCACAGCAACATATGTTGGCAAATTTGGAGGGCTATTTCCTAGTGTATATACAATTTGCACAACTACTCCGAGAGCACCATTGACTAAGCCTGCTTGGACCCATAAATTGCAGGATAGCATAACTCGTTGGCCTATACATAGCAAGACATGTTTTTCCAGTTGGTCATCATCTTGTTGGTGTGCTTCTGAAGCACCAAGTAATTCTGCAACACTTCGTGTAATTGGCATATTCAAGGATTGAAGCATGAACTTGTTATGATTGTCCACAAGAATGTTTGTTGAAAAGAGGTGGATTGAAGTGTCAAACCTTTGACCTTCTTCAATGGATAAGAATCTGTCAGTCCTAGACTGAAGGAGGTTCCAATCGTCAATTGTTGGTGTAGCATTGTGAATGTTGGTTAACGACTGTCGAAATTGAGACTGGGTGCTAGATATGCCTTGTTGTCGGAATATTGTTTCCAACTTGATTACAGTGGTAAAGGTTGTCCATAAGCTCCTCCCTGGAGTTGTGCCTTCATAAAGAGGTTTGTCCATTACTAGTGGTAGTTTACCCAAGTCGCCCACAAGGATTATTGAACAGGAACCAAATGAGTAGTGGTTTCTTTCTGGAAATGCTTCACTCAAGCGACTTTCAATCTGTACAAAATTTTTAGATCCTATGAAGCTCATCTCATCAATTAGAATGTAGTGAATATGTTTCATCTCTTCTTCAAACACTATAAGGGACTAACCATGTAAAGGCCTCATGTCCTTGATAGGAATCCTAAGTCCTGCATGTATAGTGGTTACATGTATGTTAAAAGCTACAACTCCAGTAGGGGCAAGAAGTAGTATTGGGCTATGGCCAGATGTTGTTTGAGAAGATAGTGCTTCTTTGATGCAGTGTATAAGGTAGGATTTTCCTGTCCCTACAGTGCCTTGGATGATCATTGTCAATGGTTCTTTTGGTTCTCTTGCTTGAAAGTGTTGGCGGATGATGTCAAATGCACGTTGTTGATGTGTAGAAAATGTATTGCCGGAAGGAAATATTGGATTGAGTTCTTGTATGACTTTTGCATTCTTTCGATTATAGTTGATGAAGTTTGGTGCACTTTCTAGTGTATCTTGTGATAATGCGAGTCGATCCCATGGGTGGGAAGTGTCAATCTCTCGAAGTCCCAACATATCAAGAGAAGTGAAGTTGATATTTCCTATAGGGGCCAACCTTGATAAAGATTGCCATTCATTCATCTCCATGTTTTGTTGTATGGTGATATGGCTATCTTCATCTTCAGAGGATTTCTCAGTAGGAGTGTGCATAGGGGTGTGATGAACATGCCATACATGGTAGTCATTTTTTATGATCTCCCAATTAGCCACAATGTCTTCTTTTGAAAGACCTATATCTTCAGAGAAGGAACGAAAAGGTTTGTATAAAAGTAGCCCACTCCAACAAAATTCAACAAAGGCATTGGAATCTTTGTTTGGTATTGTAGTAAAAATGGGCCATACATGGACAATTGCAGGGACGCGTCTTTTTTTCCACTTTTCATTTTTACGTGCTTGGTTGTATGTCCAGTTTTTTGCAAGGTCAATCAAACATAAAGGGGAAAGAAAAATAGGACACATTAGATATGCATCCATGAAATTGGATCCAGATAAGCAGTTAGGAGAATCATAAGAAACTCAGCGGAATATTTGATGACCAACATTGAGTTTGGTGAAGGTACGACTGCATGTGACAAGGGGTAATTTTTGGAGCATATGACAAGTTTCTTGGGCACTTATGTCTCGGTCTACAATTGCTTCTGAGTGAAAGCGTCGATAAGCATTTGAGGCAGGGTCTTCAAGATGTGATGTAGATGGAATTCTGGTCAACATATGGTGGTAGGTCTCAGATCTTCCCTCTACTTTGGAAGCATATTTGGCAATGTATTTTAGAATTGCATAATGAGAGAGGATTGGTTGACAATCTACATTTTCTCTCCATGTTTGGAGTATGTTAAGATTATGGATGTTTAGGCGCTCATCATTGCATGCCGGGTGATATATCTTTTGACCTAGCTCATCAATGTAGAGTGATGACTCCATTTGTACCTTCCAAGGGAATTTATATCTTCATTCAAGGGTAGACCCTTTTCTACGAAGACATGTTTTCTCAATGCACTTTGTATGTCTTTGAACTCAATTTAAGAGTTGTTCATAGTCCTCAAGTGGGTTGGAAGCAAATATCTCCTCTGTAGCTAGCAAGCAAGGGTCATCTTGAATGGATTGATGAATAGTCATGTGTGTGTCATGGTTTGCTCTAGGATTCCAGGCTGTAACATAGTTATCAAATAAACTCTTTGCATCATAGATTTGATTTGGGTCTTCCCAATTTAATGTTTCCATGTTTGGAGCACCATCAAGCCATAGAAATCCATGTATATGTGCAGAGCCATGATGTTTCCATTCATACCTAAAAAAGGAATATGAAATGATTAGTATAGAGGATATAAATGTATAGGTTGGGTAGAGGTACTTTCAAGTATTATAGAATATGTACCTATTCCAATAGTCAGTTGCATGCATATTTTTTTGAAGTATCTCCTCATGGAATATTTAAAACCTTTTGTGCATGTATGCACCTATAGTGTGGGGGTGGTCAATGACATTGTGTGTACGCCAACATTGGTGGAGCATCGGGTCATGAGGTCTATCCATTTGCATAACTGCATGTAAGTCTGACCATTTTGTGTCAGCTGCACTGAGAGTGAAAAATAAGGTTGGGCATTGAAGTTGTGTTATCATTTCTCTTAGTTCGATCCTGCGCACAGTCCAGAATGCTCTAGTCCCACGTAGATGTGCTCCAAAGCACATGACTTGTTCTGGGAGTTTGTCTGCAGGTAGTTCTTTGAGGTGTACATGCAACTCTTGGATAGTGGTGGGTGTGTTATGAGCTTGGCTTATCTTGACAAAGAAGGTAGTTGTTGATTGACTTCAATGGAGCATAATCAAATTATAGAGGAAGTATCTAAAACGAGGATGGCTACCAAACCTATTGTCATGCTATCTCATCAAGTGTATTGCATAGCTATCAATCATGATGTTTTTCATGTGTGGTTGGTGAGGAAGGGCATCCCCAATGGGGAAAAGAGTAGGAAATGCCATGTCAAATAGACCCTCTGTGTTGTACTCATTGATTGGTGATAGGCCAATTGTCAGCCATTCAATTGTTTCTGGTGGATCGTCATTTGTAGTGTCAACAAGTGCTCTTATTTTTTCTATTTCTCACTTTGTATTAGGCAATCTAAATGCAAAGGAAGACACTAGTTGCTCCTCTTGGACAACAACATTGTTTTCTATATCTATGATATGCGAGTCTTCATTGGGAGAATTGAGAGTTTTTGTAGAGACATAATGGAGGTAAGAGGAGACATTGATGCGAGTAGTGGGTAGTGATGCAAATGCGTTTTGAAAAATTTGGACATCATCGTAATATTTTTCATTTTGCATCTTGTAGAGCAATGCATTCATGACATGAGATTTGGTCACATAACAATCATAACATTTTCCCTTTCATCCACGTCTCTTCACGACCAAGATGTCAAGATCTAAAAGGCGATGTGGCAGGTGAGTTGCTATTTGAACAATTTGTTGTGGAAAACTGATAGTGTGGCCACTATATTTGTATTGGCCACCCTGAGCATGCCTAACTTGCAAGATGGGGCTAACTCGAGCAATTAACATTTCCTCAACTTGTGTTATTATTGACAAGACTGTGGGTTGGTCACCGGGGTCTATATTTGGAGAAACGATGACCATTATTTTCTCTATGACATCGAGTACAAATGTGTCCATTTGGAGATGGTCAAGTAGAAATACCATGATATGATTCCATACATGCACTACATGTATGTATGTTAGACAAGGCATCAATACGTTTTCGGAAAGATTGGGAAGCATGTGCATGGCGTTGATGTTCTAGAACATGTGTTGGCAAGTCCAAATGAGGTTGGTTTTGGTTTATATGTGAAGTCTCTCTAAGTCTTTTTAGTTTAATTTTTTTTTTCCAGCATATTTTATACGACGTTGCTCATTTTTTTGGCTCCTAGATGTAGATAGAGGAGTGGTGTCTGGGCAGTAGTTTCTATATTAATAGCGTCATTGCTCCATCTGTATCTTCTTTTTTTGTTTATTTCTATAGCTTGAGTTATATAGCGATGGCGATTGTATAGAGCCTTGCTGGAAAGTTGCATGTGGGAATAATTTATATGAGAAGTATTTTATGTGATGCCTTGTTGAAAGTTCCTCACATGTGGTGTTTGTTGGTGTTGTTTGGAATGCAGGGGCATTTTGTGTGCCATACGGAATTTCCTATAAGAGAAACAATGAACAATTTGTAGTTAAAACTCAAATTTCTTGATAGCATTTTTTTTATTTTGTATGTTTGATATGATGTGTGTTTAAGCATATTCTCAAAATAGTTACAAAAGCAATAGAATGTAATTTGTAAAACATCTTATAAGTGAATGCATAGGTTGGATTTCATTGCATATAAATGTTATAATGAAGAAAACAATCTTCGAAACATAAACACTTTATATAATACGTATATGCACAAAAAAAGGGAAATTACAAGTTGGTGTTTGAAAGAAACACCCATAACACTTTGCATTCACTATGTAGCCAACAATTCAAGGAATGGGATGTCCTTTTTTGGCTTTGATATGTGATCAATTTTATCACATGAAATCACTATGCATTTGATTTGTTTTTTATTGGAAAATGTTTCTTCATGCACTACTAGTTTGAATAATTAATTATGAAAGAACAATTTTCCAAATATGTCTGTGTTTTTTTGGTATTTGCCTCATATTCATATTCATATAACTTCTCAGCAGATATGCCTATAAGTTGTTCTGTGGCTTCTTGGAATGCAGTAACATTGATTTTGCTTGTTTGGTCTTCAATGTTGAACTGGAAAATGTACCTGTATTCACATTCAAAAACATGTTGATTGCACCTGTGGCAATTCCAAACACCATCCTCAATAGGTGTGAGTTTTTTTTTGCACTTTCGGTCTTTAAATGTAAGTGGGCATGCAACGTACCAACAATTGTCTGCATTTAAAGAATCAATAGTTGCCTCAACCAAAATGAATGTAGGGTTTGGAACTTTGCCAATTCTCTCATTTTCTATGTCAGCCAAGTGTTTTTGAATGGAAGGGTGCCTGCCTGTAGCTCCATGTGCAGATAATGAGTGAAAATATGTATCTGTTAAAGGGTTATCAAACCAGGTTCTTAAATATCGAGCTTCTTTGAGAATAGGATTGATGGAAAGTTGGGATGTGAAGGTTGTAGTAATTGATATCCTATTAAAGGAGGTTACTTTTCCTGCTTTGAGAGCGATTATTGGAAAGGTATTTGAGATAGAATATTGGTCTATATTATTTTTACTACATAATACCCCCCATAATGTGACCTCTATACTATACCCTGACATGTCCTTTAGTTGGAGGGTTCTCTTATGCATCTCTGTTCCATTCTTTCTCATGATAGTTGCTAAAGGGCTAATGGAGATAACAACTCCAATAATATCAACTATACAGTTGTTGACTAAAGTTGGTACCATATTAATAGGAGTGAACACAAAGTTGTGTTTTTCTATTGAATAATCATCCTCTAAACAAGCTTCAATGGTTGAGGTAATATCTAGAGTTATTTCCCAATCATTTTTTAAATGATTGAATTCTTTGTTTGCAAGTTTGATGTACCCTTTTGAGATGACATAAATGTTGCCAATGTGTATGGAACGATGGAAGTTTGTCGCTTGGATGTTGAAGCATGTAATGGGTATTTCACCATTTGTTGCATCAATAACATCGAAGCTAAATACATGGCCAAGTCCCTTAGCATTGGTAAATGTGCGTACATCAGTTTTTGAAAGTACTCTGACTTTCAGAGTCCATACCTTTAGGAATGAATGCAAAGATGAAATAGGTGTAATTGTGGGGGGTGTATTAGTAGGTTCTAATGGTCATTTTGTAGAAGAACTTACATCTTCTATCAATTGTGGGGCACCAACAATGTCTGCTTTAAAAGTATGTACTTGGATTCCATGCACTATCAGAACCCTGCAAAAAAAAATTGTAAACAATGTACAATTAGTACTTTCACTATTGGTCACATAGTAAGCAAATAAAAATGCGGGTGGTGTGTACGATACATGCGAAAATTAAAGGAATTTGTAGAGGGAAAGGAAAGATAATAGTTGTATAAATTATAACTAAGCTTGAGCCATGCGAAGAAGGTAGATTGAATACATACTTGGTGTCTTGGATAGATATGCAAGTGAAGTCCTGTAGTTCAACCAAGGACCCTTTTTCTATTTGAGATGAAGTGAAATAATGACCAATTGTTGAGGCAAATAAGCTTTGCAATGTAGTATTTCCATCGGACAGAACTACTGAGTAACGATCTTCTAGTGTTACTTTGAAGTCCATAATTTGTATAATAGGATTGCAAATAACCTCTTCATTTCCAATCCGTGCAAGCGAGTTTGTTGTTAACAAAGATGCCATTCCTTGGATCTTTTGTGTAAAAAGTGGAAGTATAAGGGAACTGAAAGACCACATAGGGAAAAAACAAGCAAGGAATGTATTCAGTAAAATATAATGGACACAAATGGAATTAAATGATAATACATATGCGAGTAGAGGAAAAAAAAGTGTTAAAGTATCACTATATTTGTTGATGTATGGTTGTAACTATTTGAACAACAATATTTTATGTAGTTGTGTAGACTTTAAGAAGTAATAAACACGAGATGATAGGAAAATAAAAACATGATATAGTAGGAGAGGAAATGGAAAACATAAAACTATAAACATATTTTATTATTTAAAGAAAGACATTTGTATGTTGATGATATACATGTATAAAGGGAAAGAATGAGAGATATACACATTGAAAATGTTCATGTAGTTGGATTATAGAGATATAAATATATATTTGTTTTAGTTTAGTCAAATATAAAACTCAATATTTATGTTTCAAATATTAAAACATGTGTTACAATTAGAAATATAAAAGAGAATACAAAGATATAATTAAAGGAGAATATAAAGAATACTCAAGCAAAACAGTAAGGAGTATGAGCAAGAATTAATGTGAAAAAATAAATATGGTGGATCGAACTTCAGATGGAGTGGAATAAGTACTCATAGATTTCGTAAAAGGACAAGAATAAATTAATAGTGTTGGTTATGTTTATCAATATTGAGTGGGATCTATTTGGCTTTAAAATATATAACTTAAGATGCATACTAATGTATATGATTGATGGTGGGTCCCTCGTTAGATGGGGTCAATGAAATGTCCATTGTCAGTCTACCATCCAACTTGGGATGTGTAAGGGGGGCTTCATAAGTCCACACAACCTTTACTCCTGACGTAAGATAACATTTCTCACCCATCAAATTCCGAGTTTGAGTAGCACTGTCAAATGCTACTCTGTAATGTTTCCATCAACCTAAAAAAGATGACTACGACTATTTAAGTTCCATGTTGATTTTAGGGATATTAAAGAGTTTTGAAGTAAACGAAATAAAATAAGGACTATTTAAGTTTCATGTTGATTTTAAGAATATTGGAGAGTTTTGAAGAAAAAAAAATAAAGTATATATTGAACATATGTAAAGCTAATATAAGAAATTTAAAGATTGTGAATATTAAGTAAACCATCAAAATTGGTGAATATACAATAAAAAAAAACCTAAAAAGAAACTAAACAATTTCATCATAGAACTTTATATAAATGTTAGCAAAATGTTTTTTTTATGATAAAGAATGAAATTGGATTTTAAGTCAATACAATTTTCTTTTAGCTATAAATATAGTATAACTAAATATCCATTATATTTCCCTAAAATTCAATTCCATAATATATCTTAGAGCAATTAACCAAAATATTACTTTTTAAAAATAATAAACAACATAGAATTTCTAAAAAATACCATAAGTATCTTAAACCCCATTTAAAATAATAGCTAATAGCATCCTTAATTAAGGTTGCTATAAAATTTTACAATTAACCTTGCATTAAAATCTTAAACATTATGACAAGATAGATTATTATTATTTTCAAAGTATTCAGTGAATCTGGATTTCTATTAAGACAATAAACATTTTGGAAAAAAAAAAGTAAATAAGTAAAACAATTTTGAAAAATAAAAAACATAAAAAGAAAAACTAAATAAGTAAAAAAAAATAATAATGAAAAAAATACTAATTAAAATTTTATAAAATAACATAAAATATAAAACTTAGCATTAAATTTAAATAAAAAAATGAAAAATATATATTTTTAAAAGTTGAATTAAATAATAATAAATCTAAATAGAAACCATACTTAATGTAATATAGACATATATATTGTTTGCTAGCTATTGCATTGTACATGAGCTATACCAATCCTTATTTGGGTGGATTTTTAACCTTTAAAACCAATCATGTTAGTAAAATTTGATACACATTAATTTAAAAATAAAATAAAATGACAACTTTTATTTACTATGATATAGTTTTTATGATATAGTTTTTATTTTAGAGAATGAAATTGTATTCCAAAATTACTCTAACATCTTATAATAAATTTCGTATATTCTTTTAACCAAACAATTCAAACTTTGGGATATAGTTTGTATTATAGTATGGTTGTCATTAACCATGACAGATGTAATCAAATTAAAACTATGAGGGATGGGAGGTGATATGTGTTTCCCATTTATGAAATCCTAATTAAACTTCATAAAGAGTGTGCCCCCAGCCATGGAACTATTTGCCAGATAGGATCCACCAAAGTCCAAGTGGATGAAATGCTTTTGATTTAAAATACTATTCACACATACTTTTTGTATTGAGCACTAAGGAAGCGAATTGGAACCATTCTTCTTACACTACAGATGGAGTATTTGCACCCATGTAATTTGTTGTACGTGGCTTCCTCTATATAAAAAAACTGCACTTGTAAAGGGCAGGCATAATAATTATATGGTTATAAAATACGCCCAAGTTTAGTGAGTTGACAAGTTTAGTGAATTAACCCGGTTATATTTATGGGATAAAAAATTTGTATATATGTATATCATATTTAATTATAATTAGTTTATGTGTAAAAATATACAATTTAATAATTAATTGATATAAATTTATTGATATATATTAATCATCTTTTAAAATCTATTTATATAATATTAAATTTGTAAATACATTAGATATATACAAAATAATTCTTCTTTAAATTTTAAATAAGAATGATGATTTATTTTTTATTTAAAAGAATTTTTTTTTTTTAAATAATTGGATTTAAATATAAAAATAAATAATTTTTATAAAAATATACTTTTTAAAAACATTAAAAAAGTTTTTTTCATATAAATAAAATAAGCAAACAAAATAAAAAAACTAGATTCTAAAAATCTTTTATTTTTTCCAACAAACGTATAAATAATTAATTTTTAATTCAATGAGACCACAAAATATATCACTGCAAAAACACACACCACTCAATTGACACGTTGCTATCTGCATGAATCATGACATCCAAATGGATAGTTAGCGTATCGCGTCTCCAGATTTAAATTTCGATCTTCTTCATCATAAATCGAGAGATGGGTAGATAACCAGGTTACGATTACTACATCATACCTCATTTCTTTTCTCATCTTACCTGAAGGCCTTCACATGCTGACGCAGATAGTAGACAAACATTCTTTGTCGCTTGGAATTGTCATCAAATTAAGCAGACTTGTAACATAGAATGGTATAAGATCCAGTGCAAAAAGGCATGCCACCAATAAAATATACGGAGCATTTATGGGGTCGGCTTTGTTGAAAGGTCAACAAGAAACACGTGTCTAATTTATTTTTTCCCTTAATTAAATTAGACAATAAATATTAATCTATTATTTCATTCATAACTGAGTGAGTTGGATTTGTAACATAATCATAAGTGTAGTTAAGTGAATTAAGATCAGTTGTACTAGTTTTAACTAAACATGCACCAGTGAGAGTTCAGTTAATCAGTGAACTCACATGCAACTGAAGATTCGCCACGGTTAACTACATGCATGTCAAATCCAGTGGAGACCCAATTGAGATAACAGGTGAAAGAGACAGTTTGGCTATCAGTTGTGATTTGATCACACATGCAGTGGATATGCTTATGCGCATGTGCAAACTAGGTAATTGTAACGAATGATTTGATCATTGTGAGAATTCGAATTGCAAAGATTGTGCAAAGGAGGCAAGCTGTCTGGACACGAGAATTAGCACATGTATTTGCTGATTTGTGTATGATAGTGTGAAACAATTGTATTGTACTGAGAGCTCTTGGATTAGAGTTTTGTATGAGATTGTTTCATGATTCATGATATACATAATATATGATAGTGGGTTTTTAGCTTTACGCTTTCCCGGTTAAACTTTTGTGTTATGTGTTCTGGATATTTCACTTTGTGATTGTGGTTGTGATCATGGTTTAATTTTCCGCAAGAATAATAGTAGAAGCGATTTTGTATTTAACAGTGGTGGAAATTGTTAGATCAGGAGAATCGCAGGAATACATTAAGTGTATTGAAATTTCTACAGGCTTTTCTCACGCAGATGCAATCTTATATTGGAGACATGATCCAACCAAGGGCACAGGATTTGTGGCCTTTTATTCATCTTTTGGATGAGATGCAGAGCCGAACAAGTGATGGATGGAGGTTTCTTTCTGTTGAGACTCTCAGAGAAGCTATTAATGGGATTCTAGATGACGCGGAAAAGATTGCATTGTATGAACATTTCTCACGAATCCTCATGGTTTAATGCGCAGAATAGAGGTCTGGTGTTTGAAACCCGAGAGAAGAGAGCTCTTGGATCAGAGGCAGTCGCGTGCCGGATGCAGTGCAAAATTACCCCTTTCAGAAGCTTCGAGAAGGTTGAGGCCGAGCTCTAACAGTCATTGGAGTTTGATGATACCGTTATTAAATTGGATTTTTTTATTTTTAATATTATTTAATTATTTGTTTTTGTCTTGTAATCTATACGAGCCTAGGTATAGATTGCATAAGCTACGAGTAGCTTATATATTAACATTGATCAGATTTCTAACGTGCTTAATGACATATTTTATACCTTCATGCCAAGCCAGAACAACGCAATTTCGTTTCCTATATGTAGTCAGTTCGTGACTATTAATAGATTATTTTCATCGCAGTTTCCTTCAGATTTGTTTCCTATTTTTCTATGAAAAAGCTTAAAATCCACTTTCTGTTTGGAGATTCTTAGAAATAAAACTTCTAGAATTACAACTTCTAAAATAAGAAAGTCTTTGTCCTATGATTTCATAAATTCTTAAATTTCAAACTATGAGAGAGCTGTAGTTTAAATTTAAGTGAGAAATTCAAAGAATTTCATGTTGAGCAGCAAATGTTAAGAATCTTTAAATGTTGAAAAGGAAAATAAGATTACACAATACACATAAGGAAAAATGCCACGAAAGGAAAATAAGATTACAAATGTATATATGTAAAATTGGTTTGCAAATGACTGAGATGAACTGATCTTCAAAGCTATCAAACAGATGAATCTTCAAAGAATGTAGATAGAGCAAATGTTTGATAATGGGAATGGAAATTGTCCATTGAAGAGTCTTTATATACAAAAATGAGGAAGAGCAGATGTCTAACTTAGTGCTGACCGACTTACCAGCAGTTGCATAAACCGACTTGTTGATTGCGTGTAGTAGTTACACTTCTTCGCTGCTTCCAGGCTGAGATTTGATTGCCTCATTAAATGTGTTGTTGACAGTTTTAAATGTGTTATCGTACATCAAATTTAATATACAGATGGCATGTTTTAGTTGGACATCAAATTTAATACAGATGGTAGGTTTTAGTTGGAGGAAGACAGACGACGAAGGCTCGAGATGTTTTTCCCCTTAAAATAACGCCTTTGATGTAATAATGCCTTCAGCGTAATTATAAATGTTAAGAAGTAATAGTTTTAGCATTGATTGGGTTTTGTTTGGGTTGACCAAAATTTTGGTGTCGTTTTCTAAAGTTAAACTTTGTTGGGATCGATTTAATTTTTTTGTTGTATTTTGATTGGTTGTTTTTTTTTGTAAATAAAAAGAAGGTCCTTGTATTAATATCGACTGTTATCTATACAATGCCAAGTGTTAGCCAAATGTTCTGCCACAAAAAGGAAACTAGAACATGTAGCTTCCATTAAAGACTTAGAGTTTGACGCATCACCGCATGAGCTAAAAATGTATGAACAAAACTAAATGAACAAAACTGTATGACCAAACTGTATGAACAAAACCGTATGGACATAATGGAATTGGTCACTATCACCATCTAGTCTGCACTATGATCAATAAAAAAACATTAGACTACAACGAGAGTAAACAAAGAACAAAAACCTGGAGGCTTTACTCCACAGGCGATCTCGGATGGCCATGGATGTTGTAGATAGGGGTGTACTTCTGGCCACACGTTAAGCATCGAGTCCTCACAGGAGCGTCCACTAATGCATCGAACAAAATGTCTAGTCTTTGATCGAGGATGCATTGTGAGTGTAGCTGATCATCTTGCTTTTGCCGAATTTCAAAGATAAGTTGGAGGTGCTCCTCTGAGAGTCGATTTGCATAGAGAAGAGGTCGCTCCACTTCCTTGTCCTCGCTAGTGATCACCATGTGCTCCTCCACCTGCCAACTTGGGGGAATTTCCTCGTCCACCATGCAACTTCCATCGCCATACATCGGGTCCTGTGGATTTATTTTCGGGGGGGCAAGAGGACTAGTGGGAAAAAGAGTGTGCTCGCTCGATGGTGGTAATTCTTTAAGTGTGAGAGCCAATTGGGAGGGGGTAAGTCTGTCGTGCCTGGAGAGGGCGTTGTAGTACATCGAGCCTCTCCTTGACTTCTCCCTTTCTCTTGGCACGGTGGAAAGAATGCAGAGGTTGGTTTGTGGTGGAGCGAAGGTGGAGGGAGGAGGGGTGGTTGGAAAGCGCTCGGGAGAGCTCGAAAGAGCCAAAGTGCACGTGAAAAAGCAAAGGGAAATGTAGAGAAATATCCTGTGAGGGCCAAGGGACAGAAGCAGAGTAGTGTAATGGTAAGGAGAGAATTCACCTGAGAGAGCAATAAAGCAAACACAGTTGCAGAGGGAAAATGTGAGAAAATGCTCAGAAGAGCCAAGGAGTAGGAGAAAATGTAGAGGGGGAATGAGTAAGTTCACTAGGGTGATTGCCCTCTTAGTACTCCGCGAATTGATGGATAGGCTAGCCATGAGAGCCGAGGAGAAGGCCACCCTAGGCCTGGTACGCCTGGCCTAGCTTCACGAGGGGACATTAACCTTGCAAGGTTGTCGAGGCGCATTACCATTATTGTCCACAGGGTGCGATCCATTCTGTAGTTATGAGCGGAGGGCTGGCGGCCATGGTTAATAACTCCCTTGGTCGCCCCATTCCAGTTGTCCTCTGACATTGACCAGGTGGCACCCCATCCGGGGGAGGGTAGTCCTGTTGGGCCAACTCCATGCATTGGAGCCATAGTGGCGAACTCAGGGACTGCCTTGTGTCGATGAAAATGACATGTTGAGTAGAGTCAACACCTACATTGGCTAATCTGTCTGCCACTTTGTTTTCACTTCGCCTTATGTGAGAGGTGATGAGAGCTAGAGAGGGTCTGAGAAGTGCCTTTAGAATGTTTAGGGGACCCAGGAGACGCCAGCTGGGGGTGATTTTTTCCAGGTATTTTCCATTTATGATTTTGGTGGCTAGCTCAATGATAACTATTGAGTCTCCTTCTATGATTAGGAAAGTGAGTTTGTGGTCAAGAGCCATTTGGATTCCTTTGATGAGACCCCAGATTTCCGTTGAATTGTTGGTGTCATACCCCAAATTTTCTGTGATGAGGAATTGAATTTGGCCTGTGTTGTTCCTTATGACCGCTCCATATCCTGAGTTTCTTGGATTTCCCTTAGAGGCACCATCGAAATTGACTTTGTGA
>SNQJ01S0011769.1:359252-374485 GCA_010110895.2 Picea sitchensis
CTCAAGGTGTCTATAGAAGTCCCTACTCTTGTGGAAAATCTTATATTGGTCAAACTTGTCGTTCAATCCAAACTCATCTCAAAGAACATATCATTGATACTTTTCATAAAAGCCTTTCAAAATCTACGATCATCGAACACTCTCATAAAACTAAGCATGTATTTTTCTTTGACCAAACTAAAATCTTAGCATCTACCCCTCATTACAATTGTTCCATCATTAGAGAAGCCCTTGAAATTGAGAAGCACACCAACAATTTTAATCGAGAAGATGGTTGTAAACTAGAAAATCCTAGATGGATATAATTATGTATGACCTTATACCCCTTATTGAATTATTTTATTACTTCTAATTAAATTTATTTTTATTTCTCTGATTATTAATCAAATTCGACCCTATAAATGTTGCATGATGCCTCTTTTTTTTTATATTTTTCAAAAATATTCCCCCGCGAATGATGGGTGAAGTGTCCACTGAAATCATTCAGAATGTTTCAGAACTTTGACATAGGTTATTCTATATTAATAGTATGAACTATGGAAATTTGCATTCTCCAATTCTAAGAATCTTATTAATATTAAAGAACAATGAACATCAACATCATCATATCACTATACCCCCAAGATATTATAGTGCACAAGTCATATATATCAATATCTTGTGACTCAACTTAACCAAGACACTTTGGGACAGCATGTCGTGGGGGATTGAACCTAGGTGAAGAGGTTGACAAGCTTCCTCCTAACCAATCAAGCTAGTACTCATTGACATATAAAGGCATAATTGATAAAAATAAGCCTTTTGCAACTGGTAACATTAAAAAAGAAACAACATTAGTATACCTAGAAATGAGAAAAGGATAAGTATGAAGGATCATCCAACGCATATGCATTAGAACGTTTTTAAGTTTAAGAATTTCATTTGATCCACTTGCAATATGAACGAGCGAGGTTTTTAATTCAATGAATGTTTGATATTGTAGGTTAAGAAGAATGCATCATATGACTCTTTTTACGAGGAAATGCATTGCTAGTAAACAAAAATTTTAGGCATATATTAACAAAAGGTCCTTACAATGTCCCTTAACGAATAATTTACCTATAATCAATAACATCTAATTACCCATCAAATGTTAGGGAAATAATAAGGAAAAAACACAATGCCAGGGAAATATTCCACCTAGATAACATAATAGATTAAGACATTTGGGGAATACTTCATTACATAAGGCATAATAAGGCATGTTCGCATTACAGTAAGGTAGGCCTACCTTGTTAATGTTTTTTTGTCTTACGAACAATAACGATTTGAAAGATATTATCAATTCCTACTTAATCAACCCAATAATATATGACCATAACCAACCCTTATCTAATGAAGAGTCAGTCTTTCAATAAGGTCAATATTTCAAACTTTGTCTCATTAACCCTTATCTAATGAAAATGTAATCTTTCAAATCAATACAAGAAATAAGGCATTTAAAAGACCTTGAAAGGCGATTTTATGTTATTTTAGGCATGGATGATCTTTTTGGGCCCTAATTGGTAATGCAAGGAGTAGTCAAGTAAGGTGTTGTCGTATAACCGTGAATACTTCTACATAGTTTTTTGGTTAAATTCTTTGATTTTTATTGATATTGATATACAAAAAGGTACATGCATTTTATACAAATAAGGGATTATGAAGACAACCACCACATGTTAAGGCCAAAAGGAAAAAACAAATCCAATCAAACTTTACCACGACTCCCAAGAAAATAATCAACATAAACATTTGAGCTAGCCAAAGTGAGATGTCATATCATGTAGTTGTTGCAATCATTCCCCTGGTTGGAGGGGGAATTTGTCCCTAGGGAGTGGCCCCCATATATCCATTGATGGATTAGGATCACAAGGGGATCCCATCCATCATTGTCCTTCTTAGGCTCTTCGAGTTTCTCTTGTTAAAATATGGTGAAAGAGATGGTCAAAAGCTTGTCAAATCAAGGTACTTCTAGGATATAGGGTGATGGATATATTCTTCACCTTTCTTGGCATTCATATATAGTTGGACCTACCTTGTGCTAAGGTCAACGACTACATGAAGGTATAAGGTGAGTTGAATGTGTTGACAAGTTCTCCTTTTGAGGGACTCTACTCATTG
Organism: Picea sitchensis; assembly: GCA_010110895.2. Lineage (NCBI taxonomy): Eukaryota > Viridiplantae > Streptophyta > Pinopsida > Pinales > Pinaceae > Picea > Picea sitchensis. Next base: position 361,395 of record SNQJ01S0011769.1, read on the forward strand.
TGCAGGGAATGCAGGTGTACCACCTCCATTCCTACCTTCTATGCTTGGAGGTCCATATATGTAGATATAGATGGACACATATCAGGGAATCATTATGCCATGTTTGTTGTGTAGTGTCATACATTATTGAATAAATAGTAATTTTGTGTTTCCTAGAGATGCTATAAATTATATAATCTAATCCAATGCCATGTTGTGTGAAATTTCACATCCCATTGGAAATCTCCTAAAAGGGATGATTTTTGGTTATATCAAACAAGAGTCACTAACTGCAAATATTAAAGGTGTAATCTCATGCAGACTTACCATATTTACTGTACCCAAAACGATGCTAGAGGGTTTCATTTTTTCCCTGTGGTGGACATTTGTTGGGGAACCCTTAAGTACTTCAAGCGTTAGAATATGGGAAGCCCACTATGGATAAGAAACCACACAAAACAGTCTTTTTGGGGTTCTAGGTAAGCCTTTAAGATGAAATTTAGTATATAAAGCCATGTCGTTTCCTTGTATTTAAGTCTTTGGGTTTTGTTTAACTGTGTATCCAATTTGGGCCTAGATGGCAACCATGGGTAGTCGTTTCTCAACTTCTACTTCTTAAATCCTTTCATTTGGTTCCATCCCTAGTCTCTCCACCAATATTGATTCCATGGTAGGTCAAGTTTCAAAACAATATTATCTAGAATTAGATTTTGAATTATGATAACAATTTCCTTGTTTGAGCTATTGAGAGTAAACTTAGTCGTTAATGCATCCCAAGTCTTCTAGTATCAGGTGTGAATCTCATACAAGTCCCCTTAGAAATTGATTCCTTTCTTATATAGTCTCTTGGTTAATAACTAGGCTATTTCAACTAGAGATTTTCCATCCCATAGAATGATTGGAGAACACCAAAGATTGTGCTCATTACAAGAAAGTCATGACCTTGGGGAGTCACATTTCGAAGCTAGCTTATGCTTAAGGGATTCCAATGCACACCATATGCCTTTGGATACAAAGGCCCCTTTGATAGTCAATGGCATGTGTGTGATCATTAAATTATGTAGGTTTAGATTTCTTTTAGTTCTTGCACTTAAGGGGGATTGTTGGCTCAAATTTGTAGACCAAGGTCCATGCAGGTTTCCAACAAAAGTTGTAGTGTAGCACCAACATATCAATATCTTAACAAAGGTGTCACTGAATGTGTATTGTAAATATTTAAGTAACATGACATAAACAACATAAATGAAAGAAAATAGTTGTAAACAATCATCATAACCAATAACCATCTCTCAAATCTACTAGGATCATATATATAATCTACCATATATAACATTCATTGATAAAAAATAACCTGATCTGGATTATGTAGGGAACAAAATGAAGGAATAAATATAAAAAGGAAATACATAGAGAAATTATAGAGAACATAGTAATATAGTGAAACTTAAATTCTATTAATGAATGAAGTATGAAAACAATGTGAAATGCAAAGCAATACAAACTAGCTAGAATGGTGGTTTCTTATCTATGAAGAGAGATGTGTTGGTTACATTTATTCAAATCAAGACATTAAAAGAGGTCAAAAATTACTTTAAACATGAAGTATGATGCCCTAGGATGAAACATTCATAAATATCCAAAACCCTAACCCTAGGAAATGATATGGAAAAAGGAATGTAGGTCCCAAGGAGGCTAGTTGATACGTCAACTTCCCAGGGGAACAAATTTTGCCTATATAATCAATTTAGGGAATTTATTGTATTTTTACAAAGGTTAATCCATGCTCTATGATTTTGGAAAGGCACAATATATAATATTCCATGGCCTGTGTCAATTTTCAAAAGTGCAAGGGAAATGCTTGAAAAACACGTGAAATTCCGGGACCTAAAAAACTATAGTAAAATTTCCAAGAGGTGGAACAATTCTAAATTAGTGGAATTTGTGGTTGGTCACTAGTATCCACCTAGATTAGTTTCTCCCCGTTCAGAAGAATGGTCCATATTGCATCAATTTCCTCCATTAAATGGGGAAACTTTTGTTGAATCTAAATTCTAGTGAGTCACTTTCCTTGGTAAAGAAGTTTCACTGCTTTGATGACATGATAGAGTTGAATATTTCTGTAGGGGCCAAGTGCTTAACCATCTTTGATGTATCCAAGAGAGGTGGAACATATGGTCAAAGAAGCTCCACATTAAATATAGGATGTAATCCAAGGAAAGGGGGAATACTTGATTTAAAATCATTCTCATCCATAGCCTTGGTGATGGTATAAGGCTCATATTAGAGTGGATGGGACATTTTATGGGGTCTTTTGAAGTGCTCTTTCTACAAATGCAACCATACCTTGTCTCCCACCTGAAACATGTGTGGAACCCAATGTTGATCATGGTGCTACTTGTACTCAACATTAGGTTTCTATAAAATATCGTGAACTTGTTGTTATAAGTGTTGTATTTGTTCAAAAACTTTGGTTGGTTGATTAGCCTAAGTCTAAGCATTGGAGGATTTTTCCTATGTAGATGCAATGGGAAAACTACATCAGTTGGTTCCAATGGTTGAAACCCCAAGTGCACCTAAAAAGGGTTGGGTCCAATAGAGCTATGAAGGGATCTATTGTATCTACATTGAACATAAGAAATGCCCCCATCCCATGTACATGGATTTTTGGTGTTGTACATTCTTAAGAAAATAAAAATCATCATGTCGAATACATTTATCTGTCCATCAGTTTGGGTGTGAAAGGAAATCAATTTAGTCAGCTTGGTGCCCATTATTAACCATAGGATGGACCAAAAAGTACTTAGGAACCTATTGTCTCTATCTAAAATAATGGTCCATGGAATCCTGCAATTAACCTAAACATGCTCAAAACAATTTTTTGACAACTTACTATTTTTAGTAGTTTTCGGGTCCTAAAGTTCTGGGGCCATTTTGAGGGCCTAAACAATGATTTTTCACAATTAGGAACCTCAATGATAGCCTAAGGCTCTCACTGATCCCCCTAATGGAATCTCCTCATCAATATCTTTGCAACGAACTATCATGCGCCCTAAACAAAGATCGCATGCAAAAGTTAAGACCCCGGGAAGTTGATGTACTAACTTACCCCAACGGGGCCCACATGAATTTTGGCGCTTCATCTCCTAGGGTTAGGTTTTTGGATGTCTAGGGTTTTGGAATTCATGTTTATTGGAAAAAGGACTTCAGAGCCTCATTGTATTGATCTTCTTTCGAATGAGCGTAGTATTCACATCTCTTCTTAGAGATAATTTGCCACCATTCTAGCAAGCTTGTTTTCAATCTGCATTTTACAGTTTTTAACATATTTCTTATTTAATAGAAGTCAAGTTTTATTATATCTTTGTTGTTGTTCACTGTGTCTCTGTGTTAATATTATGAATCTATGGTTTCATCTCGTTCCTCTCATAAATCTGGATTAGTGGTATCATACCAGTGTGCTCCTTGTCATTTTTTTAATGCATGTCCTCGACGCGGTTAGGGTATAGAGAGTTGGGTCTCGAGCTTGTTCCTCTTGAGGAAAATTGCTTTCACATGCACAAGAAACTGCCCATGGAGGGAGAAAAATAAATATGATGAGACAAAAGATCATTTCAAAATGTTGCTCGAGGAATCCCTTAAGCGACAAAGGAATGAGATGATGGACAACTTTGCACAAATCCTTCGACGACTGTCGACAAGCAACACATCCATCTCAAGCGAAGGCACCACCCTCTTCAAGGTACATATCGATTTTGATATTCTTATATTTAAAGGTCAAATAGATTAGGATTTCGTAGATAAATGGTTAAACCTTTTAGAAGAGTATTTTTCTGTCCACAACTTTTTCGATGGAGAAAATATTACATTTTCACTCCTCAAAGTCGTCCCTCATGTCAAAAATTTGTGGGATACTTTCTGTGAGCAAAAGGAAATAGAGGGATCCAAATTATTTGTAGTTTCACCCACTTGGGGTTCCTTCATGGATGCTATTAAGGAACAATACTACCCTGTTGGAAGTTATGACGACTTGTATACAAGATGGGCCACACTACGACAAGAAATAGACCAAACGGTGCTGGAGTTCACCAATGTCTTCCATACGTTGCACGCCAAGATGGGTATAAAATATTCTGAGCGATATATGGTGCTCAAGTACCACGTCGTTCTGCATAGACACATCCATATAGAAATGGAGTTTTTGGGCATCGCATCCTTGGGCAAGGCCTATCGATATGTTGTCAAAATCGAGCAGAAACTTAAAGAAAAGACGTGACAATTTGGGTCTCAGAACCTATCATAGTAGAAGCAGGATAAGGGCATCCCCAACCCATAGAAAAATGATAGAGAAAATATGGGAAACCTGAGGACAACCAGTCCAAGTCGCAAGCAAAGAAGGATAATGGGAAGACGAAGAAAGATATCGGAAAGTGGTGCGACTTCCATAAGAGCCCCTAAAATAACACTACTGATTGTTGCTCAAAGAAGTCATTGGTGGCTAAGGTAAAATCCTTTGAATCAGATGCGGGTTTTGACTCTGAGTCAGAACTAGAAAAGGGGAGACAGATCATTGATGTGGAACCAAGTGCCACCATTTCTACCACCAAGATCCAGCCCGATGAAACTGATGATCCATAGGAAGGTGAGCGCCTCTTTCATTCACATATGTGGGTGAAAGGCACTCAACTACATTTCATTGTTGATAGTGGTAGCCAAAAAAACCTCATCTCAGTAGAGGTCATCAAGCGACTATCCCTGCCGACAACACCGCATCCGAAGCTCCACACCAATGTATGACTTCAGCAAGGAAGCGATCTTTGCGTCAGCCAACAATGTCACCTATCATACGACATCAAGCCATTCAAAGATGAGGTATTTTGTGATGTTTCTCCCCTTGAAGTTTGTGATGTTCTTTTGGGCCAACCTTATTTATGGAAATGTCATGTTGTATATGAGTCTAGGCCTCACAGTGTTATTATTACTTTGAATTGGAAATTGTACAGGATACCTGAGGTAGTCCCACCTAGTNGGGAGATTGGTCTGTGTCCGCACTCACAAATTTATCCATAAACAGGGGGGGGCAAGCAGAGGGGCTGGAGGCCATTGATTTTGGGGGGTATTGCAGGGGGAGGGAGGAGAGGGACAGAGAGAAGCCCCAAGAGTTTAGTATAGAGAGTTCGCTTGGATCGGTGGGAAAATATTCTTGGGTCCAAGTGTGGAGCTGGAGGGTTTCCTGAAGATGCATAAGGATGGTAGTCCATAGGTGAGGGGGAGCGGAGGCCTGGGAGTGAAAGATACACATGTTTCTCTCTTTCCACAATTTCCAAACAATGAATCTTGGTATGATTTGCCATGCTATGTTAAGGATAGGACTTTTGTAGGAACTGGGCCCCCAATTTCTGATTGTGTTGATGATGCTATTGTTCTCTTTTCTGGTTCTTCTCATGAGCTAGGTGGCCTTATTCCAGATTTCCTCACCGAGTGGGAAATTATTTAGGAGGTTCTCCATGGTTTCTTCCTGCTGGTGGAAAAGGTGGCACATTGAGGGGCCTATGAATCCCTGATTTTTTAGATTGTCCCAAGTTAGGATTTTGTTCTGGAATAGAAGCCAGAGAAAAGTGGAGATTTTTGGCCAGAATCTTGATTTCGTTATTATTTCGCATACGTGATCTTTTTGAATGTTTTGGAATTTTTCCTGCAAAATGTAGCCTTCTTTGAGTGTGAAGTTTTCATGTGGGGTATGACCCCATCTAAGAATGTTTGGTTCTGTGCTTATACAGATTCGCCTTTGATTTGTCATTTGCTTCCAATGCTGCAAGTCACAATCGGTTGTCGTGCGGAGATCCTGGGGAGTTGTTTTCCTGCTGCGCCAAAGAGGATTGTTGGAGGTGTTTGACCATAGTTCTGCCACTTTAAGGGAGGTTAGATCCTAGATGTGATTTTCATAAGATCTTAGGTTGTCTTCAGTTTGTAGGGGTGGTAGTTTCTGCTAAGAGTCCGTCTAGAATAGTGCACTCTGACCATTGCGAATTTCCCAAAAAGCATGTTCTTGTTCCAGGCCATGTTCCAAATGTTGGAGCCCTGGATTTTGTCTTGCAGTCGTATAAGTTGAGTATGAGGTGTGTGCGGGGAATATTTGTGTTTCCATAGTTTTTCCCAAAGCTCAGTTGGAGTTTTGAGCCAACGCCACCATATCTTTGCTCCCATGGTGTTGTTTAATTTGCCTGGGTCCCGGAGACCCAGACCTCCTAGAGATTTAGGCTTATAGACTTTGTCCCAATTGACAAGAGCCCACGCTTTGTCAAGGTCATGGCCATGCCATAGAAAATTCCTTTGCATGTTTCTTATTTTTTTTTTATGCTTGATTGTTGGAAGGCTAGATCTGAAAAGAGGTAGGCGGGAATAGCTTGTAGAACTGATTTTAAGAGAATGAGCCTGGATGGGAGATTGAGGGAACAAAAGGTCTAGTTACTGAGGTGATTGGAGATTGAAATGAGAAGAGAGTCCCAAAATTTTTTTTTGGCTGTCGAGTCAGAGAGAGGAAGTCCCAGGTATTGAGAGGGCAAGGAGAAGATGGGTATGTTCATCAGTTGAGAGATGTGATGTTGGATGTCCTATGGCGTATTGAAGAATAAGAGTTGAGATTTGGCCAAATCAAAGGTGGTTTCGGAGGCTTCACTGAAATCGTTGAGAATGGATCTTAGTTTGTTGGCTTCTTGCGCAGTGGGGGTGTTCAGAAGCATTGTATCATCAACAAATTGGTTGTGTGAGGCTGCCGGTTGTAACCCATGCAAATGGAGGCCCTGTAGTGAACCATTTTGTATGGAGGCCTTGATGTAGCATCCCAGGCCCTCAACCATTATGAAAAAAACAAAGGGGGAGAGTGGGTCACCTTGTCTTATACCTCTTGAGGGGGAGAAGGGTTGAGAGGGTACTCCATTGACAAGAATTGAGAAGAAGGCAGAGGAGATGAGGTTCATTTTCCAGGAGATCCAATCATTGTTGAAGCCGAAATCTATTAAGAGGGTTTTCATATACTGCCAACTTAATTTGTCAAAATCCTTTGAAAGGTCTAGTTTTAGTAGCATACCTGGAGTACGGGTGATTTTGAGCGAGTGAACGATTTTGTGGACTAAGATGACATTGTCCATGATTTTCCTTCCTTTCACATACCCTTATTTATCCTTGGAGATGATGAAGGGGAGAATGGGCTTGAGTCACAATGGTATGACTTTAGAGATGATTTTATAAATCACATTGCATAATGTTATTGGCTGGAAGTTCTTCGAATTCATGACCCTCTCTTCCTTGGGGATTAAGGTGAGGAAGGTGGCATTTAGCGTTGGGAGAACTTTGCTCGAACTGCGTGATTCCTCAACCAACTGCCACACCTCTTCCCTGAGCATTGGCTAGCAATAGTGGAAGAAGTCTGAGGTGAAACCAGTTGGGCTTGGAGCTTTTCCTTTGGGTAGATCCTGAATGGCTTGATCCACCTTTTCTTGCGTTATGGGTCTCATGAGAGCCGCGTTCTGTTCCAGAGAGATAAGGGTTGGAATGTTTTGAGTGACCCGTTCTATTGTTGGAGTGCGGTCCACAGGGGGTTCTGAGAGAAGATCCTTGTAAAAGTTTGTCAGCTCATTTGTTATTTCCTGGTGAGTTAGCAGGGTGTTTCCCTGATCATCTTCCAACTTCGTAATGTGATTTATGAATCATCTGTGGATCATGGAGCGGTGGAAGAATTTGGATTTTTTCTCCCCCTCTTTGAGCCATTGAACATGAGATTTCTGTCTCCATAGGATTTCCTCCTGCTAGTATCTTTCTTCAAGTTTCCTCTTGATGGTGTTCTCCTCTTGTTGTTGAGTAACTGTGAATCCTGTTTGTATGACTTGATCCTCAAGGTCTTCTAGTTTTTGTTCCAACACTTTTCTTTCTTGAAAGATGTTCCCAAAGACATCTTTGTTCCATTTGCGTACTTGTTGTTTGAAGTTTTTTAGCCTTTGCTGGAAGTAGAACATTTTGGTCCCCTTCTGGATCTTTGCATTGGTCCACCAGGTATGGGATAGCTCCTGGAAATCTGAGTGGGTTAGCTAGAATTTCTCAACTATGAAGGGTTTGATTTTGGGAGTGTCTATTGTGTCTATCCAAAACTGGACTGGCCAATGATCCGAGCATGCCTTCGGAAGTATGTTGGACTCTACCATTGGTCCTTCAAGAATGAGGCTTTTTGAGATTAAGAAGTGGTCTAGCCTACAGGCTATTTGTTGATGTCCTGATCGTTTATCAGTCCATATGTAGGTGCCATGGCCATTTTCTATGTCGACAAGGTTGAGTTGTTCTATTAGCTTATGGAATTTTATGTTGTTTTGTTCCAGGCATTTTTTTCCTCCTCTTTTTTCCTTTAGCGTGAGAATCATGTTGAAATCTCCTCCAACTATCCATCGCATGTTCTCTTCAAGAGAGCCCAGGTAAGACAAGATTTTAAGGAAAAGGTCCTTGTCCTGGCAATTTTGCGGGCCATAAGAATTGGTAATCAACCCATCTTTGTCCAAGCCAATAGCTCGTTAATGAGCTGTAAGTGTGCTTGGTGTGGAGAGGCCTTGATCTAGGATTACTGTGTCAGGGTTCCAGAGTATAGCTAGTCCCCCTGCCACGCCTTTCGAATATGAATGAAAAAAGTTGCAATGTCGCCAGCATTTTTTGAGTATGTCCTCGACAATTTGCCTCATGCACTTTGTTTCTTGAAGTAAGAGAATATCAGGGTCTTCAACTTTTACACAATTTCAGATAATCCTCTGTTTGTATCTCCCATTTAGGCCTTTGATGTTCCAGGTTATGATATTCATTATTAACAATTGGGTGGGTGGGAAAAGGAACTCTTTGAGAGCCATTGAATCTGCCCTGAATTGATCATGTACTTCCCTGCCTCTTTTATTAGCTGGTGCGCTGATTTTCGCTCTCGCATTTTGTTTTCCTTAGGGTTCTTTTGGGGATCTGGGTTTGGATCCACGCTGAAGCCAAGTTTGGAGGTAGCCCCTGCTGTTGAGTTGAGGAAGACCTTATGGAATTTTCTGAGTTGATCTACTGGTATTGTTTGGAGGTCCTTCTTGTTAAGTGATTCTTCTATCTTGTCTAGGTCAATGTCAGCCAAGTCTTTCTCGTCCATTTCCATTACAATATCTTCTTCCCTCTTTGGGCCTTTCCCTAGATTGGAAGGGGCATGGGAGTCGGAGTTGTTGTTTTGTACTGGGTTTGCCTGTTGATGTTGTTTTTCTTTTCTTTTGTTGTTTCCTCTTTATGTTGCTTGATGCGGGTTTTCAACCTCTTTTGCCTCTGGAAGCTAGTTGAGGGCTTCGAAAGAGTTGGTATTGGAGTTCCTTCATCCATTGATGTTGTTGGGTTTTTTATGTTCTTGTCTTTTTCGGTTCTAAACCTGTGTGAACCCATCCTTTGGTTTCTCCTTAGCTTTCGGTTTGGTAGGAGCATTAAAGGGGCAGTCTCTGAAGAGGTGCCCATGTTCCTGACATTTTCGGTAGCGAAAAGGAATGTGTTCGTAATCTATGGTTTGAGCCCATTTATCATCCTGATATTCCAAGGTTACTGAACCTAGTAAAGATTTGGAGATATTCATATAAGCACATATTCTTGCATAGGAAGTGTATTTTCTTTGTTTTGTGGCCTCTGAGGACTTAACATGTTTTCCAAGGGTATTGCCAATACCCATTAGAATTTCTTCTAACCATAACTCTTGAGGCAGGGAATAGAGACAGATCGATACCGGGGCATAGGAAAAATCTTCCTTTTCGGGGCAGAAGCGGTTCGTCCATAAGTGCAAGTATAGGCCTGCTGAGTTGTAGAAGTATGGTCCTCCTTCGAAGATGCGGTCCTTGTCTTCCGGGTTATAGAAAATGACCGTGAAGAACCCTTTGGAGATTAGTTGGAGATCGTAATCTCCTTTTGGAGTCCACCAGGTCTTAATCCATCTTGCAAGATCCTTTTTTGAGGGCCAAAGACCCATAAATTTGTTGATTAGAGCGTGGTCTCTCATGAACTGTGTGTGCTCCCCTATTCTGGTTGATTTTATGACATATCTAGGCACTACAAGAGCTTGAGGGATGCATTTTCCAGGTATCCAGACCCGAGTAGCTTTTGGATGTGATGAATCTGCATCGATGCTTATGCCTTTGCTTCCATCTGTCTCATCTTGAAAATATTGGTCCCGTAGGTGCGACGGAGGTTCGAAAGGCGGCCGAAGAGCACGAGAGTTTTCTGAATCATTAGTTGTTGCGTTACGGTATGAGGGGGTTTTCACCCCTCCGTCTGCCCTCATATTGTTGTGTCAGTGGGTGTGGCAGAGTTGGATGTGTCAGGCGCGTGCATAGAGGGCTTGCAGGTAACAAGGCAAGTGTCCGCTAATTACATGAAACCCTAAGCGTTTCAGAGTGAGCTCTCCCGTCTTTTGATTGGTTGTTGAAAACAACGAATATGTAATTTAATTATGTAGGTTTAGCATATAGTTGGAAGGATTGCATGTAGGAGTCATAAATTTCCGAGACCATCATGGTTTAAGAAGCTTGTTACTGTGTCGGTTGGGAATTGGTGGCATTTAAGGTTGTGGGATTAGTCCATGCCGAAGGCCTGTGACTATAGCAATTGTTTTAGGGTTGATTGTGCTTTTCTTTCCGTGTTGACTGAAAAATTGTTGTTGTTTTCCAAAGTTAAACTTTGCTAGGAGAAAACTAATTTTTTTTCGTGTCTTGATTGGTCATTGAAAACAACATCTTATTGTCATTGAAAACATCTTATTGTGGGGCTGACTACGGGAATTGAATATGCAATTTAATTATGCAGGTTTAGCGGATAGTTGGAAGGGTTGCATGTACGAGTCCGAAATTTCCGATACCATCATAGTTTAAGAAGCTTGTTACATCAACTAGGAATTGGTGGCATTTAAGGCGGTGAGCAAGACAACATGCATATATATTTATTGTTTGATATATAGAATTATTTTATAATAAATATATATGGATTATTGTACTTGTAATGTTCATTAAATTGAGTATGGTTCATAGATTTTGAAGGGATTTTTGTGTACTACTTGACATCATGATTATTTGCGATAGCTTTCACAGACTACAAGGAGTTTCAATTTAATTCTTTTGTTCACGCTATGTTGTTCTATAAGTGAGGAAGGATAGGTGGGTAACAAGTCCTGTACATCAAGTATCTTGCTTCTATGCAGTCGGCCGCCATATTAATATATGTATTTTAGACAAGTGCAATTAGTTTATGTAATTGTTGTTTAATAGAGTTTGCTTTGTGCATAGGGCGGTTAGGTGTGTTGTGTTGCTTTTTTTTCAAGAATAAAATCAAGTCAGGTGGGAGTTGTTACAAAAACTGTGTAGACGGAAAACAAACAAAGGTGAACATGGAGGAAATGTTTTCTCTCTTGTTAGTATAGTATTGGAGAATATTTTTAGTTATAATGAAATATTTTTAATGGACACTTATTATAAAGAAAAAATAACTTTAAAAATATTGTCAAGGGAAAATTTTCATACAATATTTATAAAATTATTGATGAAAAATTAATTATTTATAATAAAAAGAAAACTTTTAATAAATCAATAAAATATGAAAGATTAAGTTAAATTTAATTAATAATAAAAGATACAAATAAAATTAATTAGAAATGATAAAATAATGCAATACTATACAAGGTCATACTTAATATAACTAACATACTTCTTAAATGGGCGAATGGAAATGACGAAGTAACTAAAGGGTGGTGTGCATAGTAGCGAAAGTAATGAAAGGGTGGTGTGAAGAAAAGTAAGAAAAATGATAAAAGAGTAGTTTTATGTAGGGAAATTGTTGTGTTTATTTCATTTTGCAAATACCATAGCATTTTGGTACACTGTATGAAACAAGAGAATTCCATCACATATGGAGGACAAACACATGTAGTATATAGAATATAATTATATAATTATGAAGGACAAACACATGTAGTATATAGCATATAATTATATAATTATGAAATCAGATCACTACCTTGTTGAGAATGGTTACACAAAATGCCAATCTTACCACAACTTGCACATCAAACATGTTAATAATAATTTACTCATAATTGGTTCTATATGTTGATGATTTCATTCCAAGCACAACTTGTACATCAATCACATCAATAATAATTTTCTCATCCTTGTTCCATATGTTGATGATTTGATTCTCACAGGCATTAGCATTTACATAATTCATATTGTGAAAATCAATTTAAAACAAACTTTTGACATAACTAACTTGGCCTTGTTACATTATGTTCTTGGAATCCAAGTTGGATGGTGGTTGGATAATGGCATTTTTGTGAATTTCACGAAGTAAATATGTTTTGGATCTTGTTAAAAAAATCCACATGGAAGTTTGTAAATTTTCACCTACCTTTAATGAAATTGGAGTTAAGTTGAATAAGAATTGCACTTCTCCAAAAGTTTATGCAATTATACTTACTATACAAGTGACCAATATAGTCTTTATGGTTGGTTTTACATATCCTTGGAAGGTCAATTAGAAGGTAACAAAATGCATCTTTCGATATATTTAGGGTACTTATCAACATACTCTTATGGGGTGAAATTTCTTTGTTTAGATATTGGGATGGAAATCAATATGATAAGAAGTCCACTTCGAGGAATGCTTATTTGCTTGGCTTAGGCTTGGTCTAATAAGAAGCAGTCATTGATGACTCTTTATTCTATTAGGATAGGCTATTGCGATGTCAAATGAAATTGTTAATAAGTTTGGAAACCTACTTCCTAATCTATCTTGTTATATTGTGATAACTAAAGTATTAATCATATTACATTTAATTAAGTATATTATCAACTTACTAAATACATTGGATTCCTTAACATTATATTTTACAGATAATTTAAGAGTAAATAAAAAACCAAGATGCAAACACTTCACCAAACATATAATTTAGGAGCAAATAAAAAACCAAATTGCAAACATTTCACCAAAATTTAGATAGAAATATTTTTTTTTTATTAAAATCAAAATTTACATATATAAATTAATTTTAATTAATTTAATTTGAAAAAATAGAATAAAGA
>SNQJ01S0011770.1:63748-79318 GCA_010110895.2 Picea sitchensis
AAAAGTGAAGCTAGGATTGGGTCCAGAGGAAGGATGATTCTAACCTTCTACCATATGATTTGATTGAGGGATACGACCCCCACCAAATAAAAAGGGAGAATAAGGAGGCATTGTTCCCCCAGACATAAAACTAGGATTCACATAAGATGAAGAAACAAAGGATGACAAGTGTGAAGTCATGTCTAGCATACCAAAAGAGAAAGGATTAGAGGCCCAAGGCATTGAATGAGGACTATGATTCAATGTACCACTCGAAAATACAAAAGAATTCATCCCCATGGACTGAGAAGAGACCATGGGCTAGGTAGCACTAGCTGAGGGAGTCATATGGGCTCCATTAACCATAGCAGTCAAAACTCAAGACACAATACAAAATCATAAGGAAAACTAATAATCAGAGAGAAAACTCCTAAATAAAGATAAAATCCAATGCACACAAACATGATATGATGGTTGAAAGGGACTTCCTGAACTAGAGTAGGTATTCCTTGCCCAAGAGGGACCTAAGACTCCACAACAATAGAGTGGAGGTGTCAGAATCAGTTATAAGGACCCTTGTAGGATTCATAGCACATTCAGTCAGATCCCTCCGGATAGAAAATCCTCCTTAAAGTATGTGTGGTGTCTGACCCTTATCTGACGCAGGGTACCTATAGAATAACCCCTGCAAGTAACCTATGTGGCTACCTATGTAATGAAACTAAAGTCACCACAATATAACCAATGCTCAGGTGAGTAGCTACAAGTTGAATCCACCGTATGGGAAGGGTAGAAAAGATCGAAATCTAGAAAGCATCGCCTCTCACGGAGGTAAAGGAACTAGTGAGACCCCCAAATATGAATAAAACCATAGAAATATATCTGACGTTAGGAAGGTATTAGATGGCTATCTCTGCAACCAACTTCGTGTGAACTCGTGCTTAAATCTGGTGTGAGTGGAGCCTCCTGAGTACACCAATTATATAATTGGTTTCACCACTCCCTATTTATACACATATGTTCAATTTTATAGCCTTGGAGAAGGTTACTCAAAAAATCCTATTCCAAGACCCTAGCTCCTATACTTTTTTGTGTACCCTGAAAAATAAAATTGTTTCTAATCAATTTTAATTATTCTGCATTAATTTTAATGGATTCTTCTTACTCAATAGGTGCGATCGTGAAAATAATGGTATTATGACTCAACATATATAAAAATAAGAAAATATAAAAACATTGATAAGCACTAGTCTTGAATTTCAAAGAGATGTTATGCTTATAAATGTTATTTCCACAATGTAATCTCTACAAGTTCAATGAATTCCAATCTTTTCGAATATGTCAAAACCAATGCAAAGTAACCAAAAGTGCAAATGCCATAAGTAAAATGAAATAAAGTAAATATTTTTGTATTTTCGATATAATAAAAAGAAAATGCAAGGACTGAATAAAAACCTCACATGCAGGCCCTACTGCAAGAAAAAAGAKACAAGCCAATGAGGATACCAAGAAGCAACTACTCAGAATAGTATGCAAGCACAAAAAATGGGAAAAATGACAAGAAAAGACTTCGCCCAARTATTCAACAATAAAACTGCTTCCTATCACTCTGTAGSCACTTAACAGTGAGAATAAGGACCCAAGAAGTCTCAACAACTAGTAAAACTCACCCAAAAAACACCAAACACATCCAAAAAGACTTAAGATATGGTGTACGCGACTATACAAGGAACATACGCGTATATACGCTCCCTAAAGATAGAGAGCTCGCATATGTACGCAATTGTCAAGGGAAAACCTGTGTATGCCAAAAATTATACTTCCAGGGAAAGGGTTAAGCCAAGAAACTAATATGCAAGGAAAAATACAGGTTGTCAAGAAACATGAGACACAGAAACTCAGGAAAATAGAGAGAAAATCAAGGATAAAAAACACCCAGTAGCCCAAAAAGGAGATATTCCCCAGTGGAGTCACCAATTTTGTTACGAGGAAAATCTCTCTAAGGCTAGGGGAAACCAAAACAGACGAAATGACACCCAGAAAACAACTCTAATCTCAAATATCCTATATAAATGAAATTATAACAAGAGAAGGATAGAATCCTACCTCGTCTAGAGATTCGAAGAAGACCACCGTTGAGCACATGACCCAAAAGTTTATACCTGCAACTTGTCCTCAACAACCCAGATACACAAGCATGTGGTGATGATATATAATGTTATCATATAAATTAACATAATCTAATAACATACATAACAAATACTCCCATGGAAATTAATTCAAATATTTTCAAGTTATCAATTGGATGAGAAAAGAGTATTTATATTAATGTAATCAACATAAGTACATAGGTGACAAACTTCTATAATGACACATATCGGAATCGAGAAACTAAGTCCCTCCAACTGGGCCTCCACCACTTCAATCTTCCACAAAGTCAAGCTCACGAGTAGGAGTCAATGAAGTTCTCCATCACAAGGTAAGAAGATCTTGGGTGTTGAACACAAGAAGTTCAAACTTTCAAGGACAAAGGGATGCAGACTCACTATGAAGTGAAATTTCTCTAGAGTATCTTTGCTCTCAATGTTGAATTTTTTTTAAGGCTTGGATATGGCTCAATTTATAGCCTCCAAATGGAATTGAAGGGTCGAATCAAAGCGTTTCCAGTATATGGAAGTTCAAGGATCATGGATCACGTGACATGGCATGGAAACCCAACATATTTTTTAATTTTTTAGCACCAAAACTGATGTATCAGGGTTGTAGTGGAGCAATCTGTGTATACGCGCATTGTCTAACTGGTAGGTGGTGTATATGTACAAAAATATGTATTTTTAGCTCTGGAGTGAAAAATGGGAATTTAAGTCTGTAGAGGGAAATGGAAGGCCATCCAAGCAAGATGCATGGAGTGAGGAAAAATTTGTTATAACAAACCCACAGAAGGGGTTTATATATTTACTTGGAGATCAAGAACCGCATGGCCTTTCCCGAAGAATCTCATGTAATCACTCTTTTCAATTACCACCAAGATCGATAAATAAAATATAATAATAAAAAAAGACTTAGCCCCTTTAGCCTCCCCCCCCCCTCTCGTGGAATCAGATCCCCCTATAACTCTTTTCCTTTTTCCGTCTTACAGCCAGCGATGTATTTTATTATTAATAATGATCAATGTATTACATTTCCTAGGAACTCTAGCCTATTTTAATTGTTTATACACTCTGACCTTTCATTTAATAACAAAAATACATTATTAATATGGGGACTCAAAAATGAAGCATTACATAGAAAATGTTGAGTTCATTCCAAGGGTATTGAGTGCATTACCAGTGTATAATGGGATGAAAAATCAAGAATACATATATGAAACATTAAAATATGTTGTCATATTGACTAAGGAATTCAGTTTGAGGCCCAATTAGCCAAGGAGGAGGAAGAGAATGGTATAGGCACCACAAGTGTTGAAGAGTTCAGGCAAGACAAAATTGGGTGAGGTTGACCAGAAGAGGAAGTAGATGTTAATCATTTAACGTTAGTATGATATATGGCTAGAAATGTAAAGGTACCAAGTGGGACTTGGATGGAAAGTGCTCAAAAAAGTGGCTAATAATGCACAATGATCAAAGTAAGAGCACAAAAGACTATAAGAATCTAATGAGAATTAAGAAAAACAAAGGGAGATAGAAATACTTAAAGAGGTTAATGCAATTTCTATAACATCAATTATGATATGGCCAGTAGGACAATCACATATAGTACAAGAAACTAGAATGCATATGCACCCATGGGCATGTTGAGAATGAATTCTTGGTGCATATAGATATGCATTACTTCATGTGAAAATGTTTGAACATGTTGTATACTAAGAGTAGTATATTGTTATATATGATAGTTGAATGTGGCTAATGATAAGTTTTTTGCCTAGGAAGGAGTTTATTGTATGTCTAAAGTGTTGATGATTTTGTTTCATATGATAGCTATCTATATGAAGAAAATATTGGAATGGTAAAATGTTGAAGAAGAGGTTTATAAATAAATCTTGTGATATTTTACAAGATACCAACTAATCAGGTAGCATCAAATAAATTAATGATTGCCATGCAGGTATGATTTTATTGTGCTTATGCTGCAAAAATGCTAAAGGGAATTTAGGTAAGAATTCCCTTGGTCGGAATTTAAATAAAGTGGCATTATTGTGTGATTTGAATGCATTCATGGGAATAATATACCATTTGGTGTGGTAAAGGTCGAAGGCCTAGGATATTTATAAATGTTGTTTAACTTTTGAATGTGCTCATATGAAATTATAGTGTATCAAGATTGTGTTGACTATGAGATAATAACCACATCAAGTCAGGAGATATAATATTGTTACATAAGTGAATGTTATCATAATTATCCATGTATGAGGCCATAATTTGGTTGGATATGGAAAGGATATAATGCTACACAAGTCTCCAATGGTATTCCTACTTATAATTTATGTTTTTCCAACACTGAATAGCACTAAAGGATTATATTCTTGGTGTTGTGTTTGAGAGAGGAGATTGTGAGAGAAAGAAGAGGAAGTTACAGCAGGTGTGTTGTAGTTTGTGTCCCTTCATTTTTTGGATAATAAAAAGGAAGGACCTGACAGATTTCTCTAGTGGGTGTAGCCCGCACTAGGTGAACCACATATATATGTGTCTATTGTATTATGTATCTTTTGTGTTTTATTTCCGCATTTGTTTTTATTTTATTTATCTGCGATCCCGTTTTTCTAACAACTGGTATCGGAGCGAAAGGTAACTCACAGGAAAAGATGGTTCCTGGTTCAATTGGGAGCAATGGAGGAAGATGGAAAGTTTACTGTCGAGAAATTTAACGGCCAAAACTACCAGGTATGGAAGATGCAGATGGAAGATTAATTATATCAGAAGGATCTATTCCTACCATTGGGTGGAATAGAAAAGAAGTCGACAACCATGAAGGACGAAGAATGGGAGGTTCTTGACAGCGAGTCACTGGAACAATACGACTGAGCCTCGAAGCATCGGTGGCTTTCAATATTTTGAAAGAAAAGACAATGAAGTAGTTGATGGATGCATTGGCTAAACTATATGAAAAACCCTCGTCATCCAATAAGGTATTGCTAATGAAGAGATTATTTAATATGAATATGTTAGAAGGTGGGTCTATTGCAGATCATTTAAATGAATTTAATACGGTTACTAATCAACTAATTTATGTAAAAGTGGACTTTGATGATGAGGTCAGGGCTCTTATAATCTTGTGCTCATTTCCAGAAAGTTGGAATGGCTTGGTCATGGATATAAGTAACTATGTCTCTGGTTCAAACAATCTAAAATTTGTTGATGTTGTTGGTGTTATCCTTAGTGAGGAAATGCAACAGAAAATCAGAGGTGAGACATCAAATAATGTGTTAAACAGATGTTGTTGGTGTTATCCTTAGTGAGGAAATGCAAATGTAAAATCAGAGGTGAGACATCAAATAATGTGTTAAACATGGAGAACGTGGGAAGACAAAAGGATAGAGGAAAGGCTTAGGATCCAAGATACCTGAGAAGGGCGGATCCAAATCTAGACTGAGAAATAGAGGTTGGAATTGTGGGAAGAAAGGACATCCTAAGAAAGATCACAGAGCTTCAAAGAAACAAAGAGATGGACAAGCAGAAGAAAAATCATGAATCAAATATAACATGTGATATGTTACAAGATGCTTTGATTCTTTCTATAGATAATATTTTTTATTCTTGGGCAGTAGATTCAGGGGATTCATTTCATGCCAAACCCCATAGGAAACATTTTCTAGATTATGTTCAAGGTGATTTTGTACAAGTTCATTTGGGTGATGATGCACCATGAAAAATTGTTGGAATGGGAAAGGTAAAAATAAAGCAAAGGAATGGAAGCCAATGGTTGTTGAAAGAGGTAAGACATATTCCATATCTAAGGAAAAATCTAATTTCAATAGGGCAGTTGGAAAGTGAAGGTTCTATATCTATATTTACAGATAAGGTGTGGAAGGTCACCAAAGGATCATTGGTGATAGAAAAAGGAGAGAAGGTAGGTGCATTGTATTTATGTACTAGTAATACTGACTCTTCTATCTCTTTAGCTTCTACAGGAGTGTATAAAACACTTTGGAATCATAGGCTTGTACACATGAGTGAGAAGGGGATGTAGATACTTCACAAAATAAATTTGTTTCCAGATCTTAAACAAATTGATTTGGATTTTTGTGAGCATTGTGTTTATAGAAAACAAAAGAGAGTGATATTTCTCAGAGTCGGAAAAGAAAAAAAGAGTGAAAGGTTAGAGATTGTGCATACAGATGTATGGGTACCAACTCATATATCATCTCTTGGTATCTCTCATTATTATGTTACTTTTATTGATGATGCAACTAGAAAAACTTGGGTTTATTGCATTCGACAAAAACTATATGTTTTTGATACTTTTAAGAAATGGAAAGATTTGGTTGAGAATGAGATAGGAAAAAGGTTGAAGTGTCTCATATCAAATAATGGAGGTGAATATTGAAGCAAGGAGTTTGATTATTACTGTTCATACTATGGGATTCGTAGAGAGAAGACAGTTCCAGGAACACCACAAGAAAATGGTGTGTCAAACAAGATGAACAAGACAATCATGGAGCGTGTAAGGAGTATGAGATTGCATGTTGGTTATAGGGATATGTTGATTCGGATATGGTAGGTGATAAATATAGCAAGAGGAGCACCATGGGGTATGTTTTTATTCTAGTTGGAATAACAGTAAGTTGGATTTAAAAACTGCAAAAGGTTGTTTCTATTTCAACAACAGAGGAAGAGTATGTTGTTGCTACAGAGGCTAGTAAAGAGATGATTTGGTTACAGCGGTTTATGGAGGAATTGGGAAAGAAGAAAGAGAATATAAGGTTGTATTGTGATAGCGAGAGTGTCATTCATCGTGCAAAGAACTCAGCCTTCCATTTGAATACTAAGCATATACTACTCAGGTACCATTTCATACGATTCGTCTTGGAAGATGGACATTTGAAGTTAGAAAAGATACACACTAGCCAGAATCCTGCAGACATGATAACAAAGGGAGGAACCAGGGAGAAGTTGAGTTCCTGCTCATTTTTAGTTGGTCTTCAAGCATGAAGGTGAATATGAGAAATTTTCCAGGTCGAAGAAGGATCATAGTCCACCAGATACAACAACGGTGGAGTTGTTGAGATCAGTCTCCAAGTGGGAGATTGTTGGTTGTGGAGCCTGATTGTCTTCCTGATTCAAAGGTTTTTTTTTAGCTGTGTTTATACCCCATGAATACTTTACACCCTGGAAAAATGTACACCCCTCCACGTGGTGGAGTTGTAGGGGGGGATATCCCCCTGCGGGGCCCAGGGGCAAACAGGCCCCTAGAAACCCTCTAATGGTAGAATTTATGTTAGGATTTTTTTCCCTAGAAGGAAACCCTATTTTATGAGGGAAATGTATTGCGGCTATGTATCATTGTGAATATTGTATTCTGAGAGAGGAGACTATGAGAGAAAGAAGAGGAAGTTACAATGGGTGTGTTGTAGGTTGTATCCCTTCATTTGTTGGATAATATAAAGGAAGGACTTGGAAAACTTCTCTGGTGGAGATAGCCCACACTGGGTGAACCACGTATATTTGTGTCTTTATTGTATTGTGTATATTTTGTGTTTTATTTCCACATTTTTTTTTATTTTATTGCTCCGCGATCCTGTTTTTCTAACAATTCCTACTTATAATTTATGTTTGTACTGCAATTGTTTTTCCAACATTGAAGGGCACTAAAGGATTATATTCTTAGTGTTGTGTTTGGGTTGAAAAGGAAGGTAGTCAAATGGTCAAACAAGTAATAGGGAAGTGTATGGATGATGTGTTGAGGTGCTAGCTAGACCTTCCAACTCACCATGGTGGAATGCATGACCTAGAAATATGATATTCCGAAATCAATGCAGCAATGCATTGACTAGGCATGCATGAATAAATTATAAAAGTGTGCAAGTATTGGAACTACATACATGCATGTTGGTGTGTGTATGTGTGTGTGTGTGGTTGAAATCATTTTGAATGCATTATATGAATGCATTCATATGTTATATTCCATTGAAACGATTATTCTGACAGATTGACTAATGAAATTGTTGCTAACTCATGAAGTTGAGAACATTCCAGGAGTTGTTAGATAATGAAATGAAAGAGTTGCATGATAAATTAGTCACATGAGGATGGACTACATGAAATCTATGTCAGGGGAATGGAGTTATGAAAAATAATGATAACTAAAAGATGGAAAATATCAAGAGGAAGGCCAATGTGATGACATTAGACCCTATGATTTCCATGAATTTTTGGGTAATGACTACCAATGGATTCCTAGTAGTAATTTAGCACTCTCCTTTCACGTGAACACCTTAGAAAATGATGGATTTCCCAAGGGAATGTGTAGCAGAGAAGGGGATACATGAGCCTGGAGGGTGACTATAGCAAGGAACAGGCAACTTAAGAATGTATGTGGCTGGAATAATGAGGGTGTGTCTGAGGTTGAATTCTTTCTCATGGAAACCTTGTGAAGAATATAAACAACCATATAGACAAGCATTAAATACCTATTTTTGAATAAATGTTTATGTGGATTTGAGAACTCCTATAAATGATATATTTTTTGTATGAAAATAGCTATAACGTGTATGTTTTCTTGGTGGCTATTATAGGAACAGTGGAAGAACAAAGACATGGATTGAGTACTTAGAAACAAGAACACTAAAAGATGGTGTATTCCAAAGGAAAAAGGAATGAAATAACAACTACAACTAAAAGTAATTAGAGCTCAATATAAGAAGAGAAGAGGATATTATAGTCTGGAGGATGCTACATGAGAGCATGAGGATGCCATTTAGAAGGAGCACCCACAATTTTTTGCAGATTTTGGAGAAATCTGATTGTATATTTTGTATATAATGAACTGAGGAAAGTGAAAAAATAAGGGGAAAGGGAATGTAATACCCCCAGGTTGACCCCCATGTTATAATTGAATATTACATATATTTGTATAGGCTGGTGAGCTGGTGTGGTTTTTGGGTCAGAGTACCTATGTATATATGTTTTGGGCTAGAGTGTCTATGTGATATTAGGTCAGAAATCCTATATGTTGAAAGTCTAGTGAGCCTATAATTGTACTTTGTAATCACACTCTAATATATTAATAAAATACATCACAACTACAAACCAAGCCAGAAAAAAGTGTATGGGGTGATAGAACTCCATGAGAGGGAAAGGGACTAATCCAAATATATTAAGTTGATCCTAAGTATTATTTCATGATTATATCCTAAAGCTATTAAGGGGTGGAACAAGTTCCAAGTGGTGGGAAGGTGGCTACATTGGTACCACTTGTCAAGTTTAAGTCATGCATGTATAATCTTTTTTTTCAATGGAAAATGGATGATTATGACCATTATATCATCCATATCAAGATCCATTGAGACCCTAAGACTTCAATACCTTGAGGATTCTAGATCAATCATGTGTGATTACTGGGAAAAATTATCCTTGGGTTTCTTTGGGGAAGGTTGGAGCCCTAGAGGGATTGCAAAGCAAAGAAGGCGATAAACTTCCTTAGGATGTGAAATCCAAGGAGGATGAGAGTTTTTTGGTTGGAGTTGTTGATGGATTTTGGTACCTTTGCCTAGTTTAAACCCACTACTAACTACGAGACCGTATTTGTCCTAGAGAGAGTTCCTTTTCCCTGGTGGAGTCATATCCCCAACTCATGGGTGACTAGTTTTTGAGAGAGATAGAACAATAATGTCTATGGTTGGGTGGAACATTTGAGGTCTACATCCAATTGGTGGTTTATAAAAAGATAAGTGGCTCCACTATATCCTCTATTGGTGGTTGATTAGGGAACTATATCCTATATTTTATCCCTTATTGGGATCCACTCATATTGGCCACCTTGTCAACAATTGGTTTCCTCCAAGTATTTTTCTCGAGTAGGGTCCAATCCAAGATAACTTCTCCCCATATGTGACTAATAAATGACACCTCTTCCTTTTATTTCTCTTAATTCATACATTGGTCTTGGTGGTCGCACCTCATAGACTACAAATATGGAATCTCTTCCTCAACCATATTTTCTATGTCTCCTTCCTCTCATATCTCATCTCTCTCCTTCACCAATTGTTTCCTATCTTTTTTAGTTATCTCCTCTTTTCATCCCTATTTTTTTCCTAGCATCGGAACCTTCTCTCTTCCCTCCTCTCACATTTTCTTTCTTTTTATCCTTCCTAATAATTTGATGTCTCCTTCTCCCCTACTTAGGACAATCCTCTAACATATATATTGTGGTTACATAGTTTAGTTTGTCACTAATATTACCACTCTAAAATCTTTCACATTGTTGTCCCCTAGGTCATCCTCC
Source organism: Picea sitchensis (assembly GCA_010110895.2). Taxonomy (NCBI): domain Eukaryota; kingdom Viridiplantae; phylum Streptophyta; class Pinopsida; order Pinales; family Pinaceae; genus Picea; species Picea sitchensis. Next base: position 74,168 of record SNQJ01S0011770.1, read on the forward strand.
CCACTCTCACAAAAGGCATGAATCCTAGGGTATGATGTCTAGGTGCATCTCCTTGTGCCACTTTAGGCCTTTGGTTCAGCTCTTCGTCCTGAGGAGGGGTGCCCTCAATACTTCCTCAAGATTCATTCTCTAAATATATATCTAGTTTTGTTGAGGAGCTCAGATGATACATTGTGGTAGCCTCTATAACTTGGGGACAAAAAGTACAGATGGTGGTGTGTATAATTTTGGAGGGATATTGAGGGGGTGATTGAACTTTTCCAAGCATAGGATCAACTAGCTCACATCAAAGGGGCACCTTAATCATAGCTCCAATATTAGAAGGTAATATGACAAAAGAATGAACATGAGTTTAGGAAGAGGTTGAAAACTTATTTCCTAAAATACATTCATTAGACAGAAAACCAAATGGGAAAGGCCAACATAGATCCATTTCTTCATTCAACGCCATGTGAGATAGAAAATGGAAATGAAAAAAAAAAACATAATATTTCTAAGTTTAATTCATCAATTAGAGGTAAAATTGCATAGGTCCTAATTTCTAGAAACAAACTCAATAAATCATTTGACACAATAGAAGCTATAGGGGTTGGGACTGTAAAATTATGGTCCTGGAGAAGCTATTATTTTAGTAAAACCAAGGAACTAAAGGGAACTATAAAATCTTAGTTCTAGACCTCACTAGATCCCTTTACAAATTTTGAAACTCAAATAATACCTATAGAGAGAGAGAAGGAGAATAAGAGAAGATAAAAGAGGCATCAATGTTGTATATCCCTTCAAGAAACCAATTTCTCAAGATTTCAGTAGCATAATGGTAAAAAAATCCCAATGATCCCCAATTTTTCATCATTGCAACTTCTTCTTTTATAGATTATTCCTTCTTTGAATTCTTCTTTTATAGACTCTTCCTTCTCAATAGTAAATGTTGGACAATCCCATATTTTCAAAAATGCTTGGTAGTTTAATCCTTGATTTTCAAGGTGTGGTTGGGATTTTCAAGTTGAATCTTTAATCCACATTATTGAAGCCAAAGAATCCATACTGGGAGGCAACACAAAAATGGTTACCCACCCACTTCTATCCCTTTTTTTATTTAATACTATTCCCCTCGAGCACCAATATATTGGTCCTAATTGTCTTGATGCAGGTTTTTAAGAGTGGTAGTAGGTTGCCCACGAATGTTTCATTTATCGCATTTGGCTTGTGGTTTCTACCCACCATCACCTTGTTGGTGAAACTTGTGATCCCACTTTCTTGTCACGACTTGTAGTATTGATGCAACATAGTGGTGGATTGATGGTAGAAAGTGTGAATCTTTTTAACAGAGGATTCAATGGAGACCCTATAATGTACCTGATACCCTCTGTGCACTTTAAGTATATGGCGAACTCTTTTAACCACCCAAATTCACACTCATTTTTTCTCTAATATCATATATCATTGTTATATTATTAACTAATTACCATATGCAAACATGAAAATACAAGTTTATGCAACATACCATTCAATTATCCATGATACCATAATTACAAATGCAATCAGAATTGAAACAAATGGGAAATTAATTCAAACAATGACATAAACCCTAATAATTCAGCACAAAATTCACATGTACATTCATGAACACTTATATATAGAGAGAAATTTTCCATCAATTGGCTACAAAAGAGGGATGTTTCACTCAACCATAGGCTCTATGAGGCATTGGTTCTCTCTGCAACAAAGCCCACCCTTGAGTTGAGGTTATGAATTCACAAGGATGAACCCTTCCTATGGTTGGCTCTAATTCACCTCTCATAACTAAATTCCTGGGATCACAATTAATAATTACACTTACATCAATCCTGATCCATATCCCTCTTCCCCATAAGACCTCACAACCCTAGGAATGGGATCCCCTTCTTTTCTTAGCAGTCCCTCAGGCTATCCTACTCCCCTCTAGGGCTCTACCATAGGTTGGGAAATAAATCTCACTATGATATTCTAGTGATTATCAATTGTAGAAAATTTATTAATGATAGTGATTATCATCCATACAACCACAATTCTCACATAATTTGTGGTTTCATCTTCCCATAATTCGATTGTAGTATTTCATGAAAATTCACTCAAGAATAAGTCTTTAGATTTCCCCTAAACAAATGATAGTTCATAGGGAAATTCGAACCCTGATAGTTCAGACTCTCTATTAATTCAAACGACACACCCAAACATTCAAGATTTTCTTCTCAAACTCTTCAACTAAATGATTTTTTTTTTCATAGCAAAAGTATATAACTTAAATTTGCATGGAATGAAGGGGCCACATATCCTTACGGAGATCCACATACCTCCTTCATGCACTAACCATCAAGGATTAATTAAAATAGTGATTAATTAGTAATCAAGGGAAGTAATTAATGTTACAAGGACTTTGGGTTAAGTCACTTACAATATCCTTTCCGTATCCTACTTAATCCCCCTTAACTTTGTTGGGTGGTTATATTCTTTGCAGTGAAATTTTAGATGAGGTGGATCAACTGGGAAAGAAAGTTGAAGGTCGAAGTGATCGACCGGGAAAAGTTGAAGTCAAATTAATCGACAACAAGTCAAAGAGGTCAGCCAACAATAGTTTGTCAGGAGGTCATGTGGAAACTGAATGAAGACTGAATGGGGATTGATTGGTAGTTGATTGGTAATCCGACTGGTAGTCTACTATAACAAAATCCAAAAATTCAATAGATTTGTAGCCAATGACATGCATGGATATGTAAACATTTTTGGGCACCTTTATTTAGTGCCTTTCCTACTGTAAAGTCTATAAATAAGGTGTGTTTTAATTTTATTATGTTAGGATGTTGGATGCAGTAGTTGATCTTCATGCTTATCTTTAGTAGAAGGTTGTTGGTCGTGCAGATGTAAGTCGAATTCGATGTAGAGTTTTTCTTGTGTAAAGAAATAGGGTATGATGTCGATTGTGTCTTAGGTGTAAACCAAGGTTAGACATGTAACCTTTTGTTTTAGATGAATAAGACAACAAGAGATAAATATGCTCAAGAAATGTTGGTTTTCCCATTTGTGTTTCCAGGGTAAAATATCTAGGTATTGTGTGATTTCCTTGCCATTTATTTTCTATCTTAAGTCTATCTTCCTCTCTTCTATTAGGTTTAGCATGTAATTCTATATTCTTATCATGTGGTATCAGAACTTATTTTGAAAATATTGGATCTTGGTTAAACCCTAGGTCTAGTAAGAGTCGTAAGTAAGAGATATTTAAAGTTGTGCTTAAAATAATGGAAAGTAGCCCAAGGATAGAGATCAAAAAATTCAATGGCCATATATTTTAGATTTGGAAGGCTAAAATTGAATATATTCTTGTAGATCGATAAGAATGGGAAGCAATCTATCTAGGTACCATTCCGACAGGTATGTTGGGGGAATAATGGGAGAAACTCGAAAGAAGGGCAAGGAGTACGATTCAACTTTGTCTTGTAGATTCGGTGTTGTTGAATGTCTCAGGTGAAGACTCGACCAAGAAATTGTGGGACAAGTTGGGGATCTTGTACCACTCAAAATACTTTGTAAATAAGTTGTTCCTTATAAAGAAACTATATCTTCTGAGGATGAGTGATGTTGATTCGATAACTGAGCATTTTAATGTGTTCAACACTATAATAATTCAGTTATTTTCTATATATATCAAAATCACTAAGGAGGAGAAATGTATTATCCTATTATGTTTTTTTCCATAATCTCGGGATAACTTAGTTGTGGCTATAGGGCGTAATTCAACCACATTAGTGCTAGAAAATGTGGTTTCATATCTACTATCAGAATAAATTATATGAAATAACATGGAAGGATCGACCAAAGATGATTTAATGGTGAGAGTTCGTGTTAACAGAGATAAAGGAAAATCCTTTGGTAGAGAGTCTAAGTCGAAGGGTATATCTAAATCCCTTGTTCAGTCAACGATAAGATGCTAGAAATGTGGTAAATATGGGAATTATAAAATGGACTGCAAGTCGAAGGAAATGGAATTCAGTACAGGATATAATGAGAAGCAGTTGACTTAGAGAAAGATTATTCCATATAAAGGAGGTGATATGTATCTTGCATCGACCAGTACACAGTCGGATCAAGATGTTTGGTTCATCGACTTGGGAGCATCATATCATATGACACCTCATAGAGAATGGTTCTACAAATATGATATATATCAAGGAGGGGATGTGTTCTTGGGGGATGAATCGATAACCAAAATTGTTGGACAAGGAATATTCCTACTGATACTGCATGACGGGAGGATCATAACCCTTCCATGTGTGCTACATATTATGGGTTTGGAAAGAAACCTAATATCTATCAACAAGATGAATGATGCAGGAATTCACACTCTATTTCAGAAGGTTATCTGAAAAATGGTCAGGGATGTGACTAGATGCAAAAAAACAATTTGTTCATGAAGTCAACTCAACTCGACTCATCTATGGCTAAGTAAATTCAAATCGAATAGAAAAGTATTCTTCGAGTCGACCTGACCATGTTATGGCATGAGAGAATGGAACACAATGGATAAAAATGATTTCAAGCTATGTGAATTAAAGGTATGGTCTAAGATTTTCCTAAATGTAATTTAGAAGTCAATTTTTGTGAACATTGCATATGTGGAAAACAAATTCAGGTGTTGTCCCTATCTAGAGTGACAAGGGAAAATCAGATTCTAGAATTGGTTCATAGTGATGTGTTTGGCCCTATAACAATTCCTTCTGTTGACACAGGGGCAGAGCTAGGATTCAATGCTTAACAACGCACCAACAAAACCTCGACTACCGACCCTTTCGGCAACACCTGTGAAGCAGGCAAAGCCTCACCCGATGTAGAAGCAGGGGGGGTTACAGGATGCAGGTGTATGTAACCAAGATGGTGTTAGAAAAATAGGACCGCGGAGCAATAAAATAAAGCAAATGTAGAAACAAAACACAGAAGACACACAATACAAGAGAGACACAGATTTATGTGGTTCATTCAGTGTGGGCTACGTCCACCAGAGAAATTGCCAGGTCCTTCCTTTATTATTATCCAGCAAATGAAGGGATACAACCTACAGCAAAACCCGTTGTAACTTCCTCTTCTTTCTCTCACAGTCTCCTCTCTCAGAATACAATA
>SNQJ01S0011770.1:92200-129614 GCA_010110895.2 Picea sitchensis
TCACTCATTGATTTTGCTTCTACGCATAGCCCATGTGTCCCTCTTGATTTTTGTAGGCCATAAATTTTTGCCCCCTTGTCCTTCACCTTTTAAATCCATGGATATCTTGGAATTTGATTTATGATGGCGCCCATGGAGATCAAGGGCACAAGTTTAATCCATGCTAGACCTACTTTCCACTTAGCATTTTTCACCAAATAAAAAGGGGGAAGGGGAGAAAATGTGTCATGTTTTGATTCTTGCAGGTTATAAAATATCCCACCCATTCCTTGAACCCTTTAGAACCTGTTAAGATATTTTTTGTTGGGATTTCTTGGAGGTATTGGGAAGATATGTGAATCAAAATCCACCCATAATGATATTGTTGGGCCTTTAACCATATCCTTTTTGTGCATAAAAACTTAGGAAAATGGGACTTTGGTCACAAAGGTTATACACAATATTTCAAATAAAATTTAACCCAATAACAAAATTGATAGGAAATACCACAAATTCCCCCCTTTATGATGAAAATACTATGTTTTGAGGGTATTTTGTTTGGACAAAATAGGCTTAACTAGAGGAACATGAAAGCAAATTAAATTTTGGGTAGAGTGTCTTTTTAGGTGAACATTCAACTCCTTATGTGGGATTGTTCTTCCCTGTGAGGTGATAAAAACCATTGTTTAGGGAGAGTAGACAAATGCCTTAATCCATTGGGATATGGAATAAAAAACAATAACATCTAGAAAATATCTATTTTTCTCAAACTCTGCTTGGAAACAGATTAGACTCCAGAAAATACAAAATAAAAATGCATGGAATTAACTAAGAAAGATGGAAAACCTACCTATCTAACCTAGCCAGTAAAAAGATCCTAACTAGGTCACATGATAGTGCTAATGTAACCATGCACATAGCTTAATTATAGTATGAGACCCATGCATGGATACTTTTGGTTGAATGTGGGTTAACCTTTAGGTTTGACATGTAAACGAACAGGGACACACATCCCCGATGACTATACAAAATTTCTTAAGGGGGCTTGAAAGGCTTGACACCTTATTCCAAAGAAACTCCACATATGACTATATGGGGTCAATGAAGGCATGGAAATAACAATTATGAGAAAAATAATAGGTGAACTCTTATCTCCTTCTGATAATTTAATCTATTGTTTTGGATGGTGGGTGGTTCTTCCTCTTTTTTAATGTTGGAAAATGATGTACACTGTAGCTTGTCTTTAGATTCCTCATGAATGAAAAGTGTTTCTTCCTAGGTGTTGATAAATTCCAAAAGTGAATGTTGCTAGTGTAGGGTAATATCAATCTCCTCAAGTACTTCTTTCTTGGCAAATATGTCTTCATCATTCATGTTACCACTACTAGAAATATCCAAATGCTTAAATAGAGGGTTGCCTTCTTCTTCATTACATGGAACCTAAGAGTGGTATTTTATCATATAATCAATGCAATTGGTGAGACCATGATGGTAGTCATCAAAATATGGAAGTGAAAATTGCACATCATCGTTTTCCTTGGTAGGGGGGACATGAAGATTAGGGATTAACCCATAACCTTTGATTAATATCAACAAGAATGTATTTCACAACATTCCTTAGGTAAGAAGAGTTCACAGCCAAAGAACCTACATCCTTTCTCATAGAATCTTTATTTCTATCAATACAATGATGGGATGGGTCCAAAAATCATTGATCTTGAGCACACACTTCCCCTACATGTTTCCTTTCATGGGGTGAATCCCTAATATTATGAGAAATGTCGTCTTTTGAGCATTCAACATATTCATTGTCTATGGGATCTTATTCTAATTTTTTCATTTAATATTCATAAGAAGAGGAAGGGGAACAATTTCCAACAAAAATGAGTTTATATACCACTTGTGACTCTGCAAATGGAGAGGACCACGAATCCCTTTGCATATAATTCAGAGGGAAACTTCATTAGATTCAAAATGATTATTCTAGAAATATGGCTCTAATAAATAAACATCTTGAATGTTTCCCATAAGTTGGTATTCTTCAACATCAACAACATCAAAGCTAGCATCATAGTCAATTGGGTTTAGCTTCAGTGGTTGGGATGAATGATTTGTATCCTCTGCACCTAGGTTCAATTATTGTAAGTGGCATGTTGAGTTATTAATGAGTATATTATTGTAATGGATTTGAGCCCTATTGTTGACTGACATTTTTCCCTGAATATTCTAGGGTTTACCTTGGGTACCATCCTTTAAATGAGGGGAATACTCGAGTGATATCCCTGGAAAATGTAGCCTAGAAAAAAAAAAACCTTGAAAACCTCTTTGTTTCTCTTCATAATAGGAAACAACATCATCCTTAAGAATTTGAATCAATGACTAACATTTTCAAGGTAATGGAACACTAAAGTAGTAACCTAAATTTGCTTATGGTATCAAAATTCCCCTTTGATTCGATGGGCAGCCTTTGTTCGTGATCTTAAATTGTATTCCTTTGTGATCTCTTGGATCTTACCTATTATCGAATGAATTTTATTAGTGGTTTATTTCATCTATATTTATTTCTTTGAATAATAGAGGGAGGAAGGGTCCATATCATATGTCATTTTAATAATTAAACCAATGTGGAGTGGTGATGTGAGATATTTTTTCTCAAGAGCCACTAATTTATCACCCCAAGCAATGGATACTTTAATATTAATGGGAATATGACTTCATTTACCAAATGACTCATCAATGGATTTCCAGCAAGCTGATTTTTCTTCAATAATACAAGTTCATGGATATTGTCATTCACTAGATTTAAAACCTACAAATTTTTTATTCATAATGGAGTCACCCATAGATTTGTCGTTATATCCAACGGATATTTCTCTTACTAGAACAAAATGTTATTTTTAATGGTGTCCTCTAGGTCATCTCATAGAGGGGATGAATGTTGGGGCATGATGTGTAGGTGCATCTTCTTGCACCACTATAGGCCTTCAATCTAGATCTCAAGCCAAACCAGGGGTACCCTCAATACTTCCTTAAGATTTTTTCTCATAATCTCCAACCAATTTTGTTGAGGAGGTTGAGTGATGCATTGTGGTAGCCTCCATATCTTGGGGAAAGAAAATATATATGGTGGTGTGTATAATGTTGGAGGGAGACCAGGAGAATGACCAAATTTTTTTAGTGATAGTCTTAGTTGTCTCACCTCAAAGGCACACTTTAATCATACATCCATTCTTAGAGGGTAATATGATGAAAAAAATGAACATGAGCTTAAGAAGAGGCTAAACACTACTTTCCTATAACACACATTCATTATATAGAAATTGAAATGGTCAAGGAAAGCATAGATCCATTGATTCATTCAACACCATCTAAGTCAAAAAAAGGAAGGGGAAAAACATCATAATATGCATGAGTTTTATTATAAAAATCGATGATAGAACTACCTTTGTCCTGATTTTCAGGAAAATAAATAAATAGTTTGTTTGATACAATAGAATCTCCAGGGGTTGGGATAATAGAATTATAGTCCTAGAACATCCATTCTTTTAATACAACTAGGGTACCAAAGGGGACTATAAAATCTCAATACTCTTCTTGAATATGTCCCTGTACAAATTCTATTACTCGAATAATGCCTACATAGAGAGGAGAATGAGAGAAGAGAAAAGGATGGCACTAATTTTGAAGATCCCTCTGAGAAATCAACTACACAAGATCAAAACAGTGTAAAGGTGCAAAAATCTTGATGATTCACCCCCTTTTGTGCTACTACAAATTCATTTTTTATAGACTCTTCCTTCTCCACAACATGCACTAATTTATCCTAGATTTTCAAAAGTGCATGTCGACCAAATACTTGACAATCGAGCATAGTTGGGATACTCAATTTGATACTTTTAATTCATGTCATTGAAATCAAAGAAGTCATTCTAACAGGAAATACAAAAATGGTTACTTGTCCACTTCTATACCTTTTTGGTTTCATGCCTACTTCGATCGAGCATCAAACTAATGGTCTGAACTATCTTGATGGTTGTTCAGAGCGATAGCTAGTCAGACATGAATGTTTCATTTACCTAATTCGGGTTGTGGTATCTACCCCCCATCACATTGTTGGTGAAACTTGCAATCCACCTTTCTTCTCACATCTTCTGGAACTGATGTGGCATAGTGTCATATTTATGGTGGGAAGTGTAAATATCTTTCATGGAGAATTTGGTGGAGCCCCTTTACAAATTGTCTAGAAGGGCCACATGGTAGGCTCTCATTGGTTGTGTAGATCAAACCCCTTGGGTGAATGTTTGGACCTAACATGTGAAGAATTCTCTATGATTATGATGTGTTAACTCATGCTACATGTGCAACTAGGCACCTTTCCCCATGCATCATTTCTTTGCCTTTGTTGTCTTCTTTGTTTTCTTTGTCTTCTATCACTTCACTACTTTCTCCTCCTTCCATGCAACCCTCTTCTATCTCATATCATGCATACGATATTCTTCAAAAGGGAGGATTATGTAACATATGGATCTCACACTTTAGTAGTCACACATGCCTACCCACTTAGAGGTGCTATGGTGCAACCTAATTCTATGTTGTTTTCATGTGTGGCCTACTTGTTGATGATATCAATACCTATTGTCCTTTGAAATGTAATATGCCTAAATATAATAATAATTAAGTATTTTAATTAAATCAATGGACATCTCACCCACATGAAAGGTTGTGACCTATATACTATAGGGTATATAAATAGTTTTCATTTTATCAATGTAAATCATGAAATGAATTATAAAGTATAATTATTATTATATATGTTGCCTTCAATTGGTGTCATAGCCAAGATATTGGAAATTTTGTGGAATAAAAAAGTGCACTCTCAGCCATTATTCTATATGGTCGTCATAGCATACAGTGTCCTTTCAACCAGCCATTGTTTGTATGAACATCATAACATTCCATCAATAATCATACCATGCAGCCACCATTCAAATAGGAATATGAAAGGAGGACATTCCAAAAACTACTTTATGTACACATGAGCGCCTATATGAATTTCATGTTATGCCTTTTGGATTATTCAATGCCCCAGCTACCTTCCAGGAAATAATTAATGACCTATTTCATCCACACTTGTGAAAGTTTTTACTTGTGTTCCTTGATGATATACTTTTTTATCGTGTAAATTGGAGTTTTCACCTTAAGCACATAGAGACAATGTTGATACTATTAGAGGAAAATAAATTCTATATATAAACAAATCAAAATGCAATTTCGAAAGAAGAGGGAGAGAATTTATGGGACAAGTAGTATCAGAAAAAGGAATCAAGGTAGATCTAAAGAAGATTGAGGCAATTAATAAGTGTCCTTCTCCAAAAACTCTCACATTTTATGAGGGTTATTAGGTCTTACAAGATATTATACAAGATTCATAAAAAACTATGCCAAGAATCTTTCTCCACTAACGACATTATTGTAAAAGGATTCTTTTAGATGGAATGATGCAGTCGAAGCCTATTTTAAGACTATGAATACTTTAATGACTTCAACCCCAATTTTTTCTACCCCAAATTTCACTAAATGCTTTGTGCTTGAATGTGATGCTTCAAGAATATGAATAGGAGTTGTGCTTATGCAAGAAAAACACCTCGTTGCTTTCAAAATTCAAAAATTAAATCCCATACGAAAGTGAAATATACTTATGATAAGTAAATCTTGGCAATCATTCATGCCTTGGAAAAATGGAAACAATGTCTATTTGGAGTCAATTTCTTGGTCAAATAGGCCAAACAACTTGAAATATTTCTTAAACCAGAATAGCTTATCATCATAGCAAAAAAAATGGGTAAGAAAAATCCAAGTTTTTTACTTTCAAATTATCTACAAGAAGGGAAAGGAAAACCAAGTTGTCAATAGCTTGTCAAGAAAATAAGAAGGGTATGTTATACTATGATAAATTTCAATAGTCACTACTGAATGGATTTCTAATGTTCAAGTTGAATATGTGAAAAATCCAAAGATCAAAAATAAATTGAGTAATTCAATAGTGGTGTTGTGTCATGCTCCAAATTCATATGGAAGAATGTTATACTTATGTATAAGGGAATAATATATTTACCCACCACTTCCAAATTCAAAATTCAAATGTTAAAAGAGAATCATGACTCCCCATCTAGAAATCTTGTTGGATTTTTCAAAACATATAACAATATCCAACAAGCCTTCTTCTTGAAAGGAATGAAGACTAATATTCAGAAATATCTAGAAGAGTGTGATACATGTTAGTGACAAAAAGTTTGAATCAGTTGCACCTTCAAATCTCCTTCAACCCCTTCACATCCCATATTAGAAATGAACTAAGGTGTTTATGGACTTTATCACAGGTCTCACTACCTTATAAGGAAATAATAGCATATTTGTATTCATGGATCAATTTACCAAATATGATCACTTCACTAGGATTTCATCAAAATCCAATTCCAATCAAATCATTGATACCTATGTGAAAAATATTTATAGAATCCATGGTTTTCCCAAATTCATCATCAATGATAGGGACCCCAAATTTACCAACAAGTTTTGGAAAGAATTGTTCCACCATGTAGGAACCACATTAACTCTAAGCACTTCATACGATCGCCAAATTAATGGACAAACCAAAGTGGTAAATAAATTCCTTTAAGGATACCTCGGGAATTTTGTGAATGATTGTCAATCACAGTGGCACAATTGGCTACATCTTGTTGAATGGTGATATAACACCACATATCACACTTTGAAAAAAATGACTCCATTTCAAAGCTTATATGGATATCTGTCATTGTCAATAAAAGAGTATGTTGTCTCTAATTTCAAGGATCCTACTGTAAAAAACTTATCCACTTTTGATGAAATCCTTCATATCCTAAATATAATCTTGAGCAATCCAGGAACCAAATCAAGCAGCAAGTTGATTCGAAAATAAATGACTGTGAATTTGAAGTAGGAGACTAGGTGTTTATCTTACTACAACCATACAAGCAAAATTGACTCAAAAGTTACAAAAATCATAAACTTGCGCCCAAGTTTTATGGCCCTTACAAAATCTGAAGGAGAGTTAGCCAAGTAACATATGTGCTAGAAATACCAAACAAAGAGGACTCAAAAATGTCTTCCATGTTTCATGTTTGAAGAAAAAGTTGGATATAATAACTCCTATACAAACAAAACTACCCCTTTTGGGTGAAAAAGGGACATTGATACTGAATCCCAAAGAGATATTATGATTCAAAACCAAAGTTGTTCATTCAAGAAGTATCAATGAGTACATTATCAATTGGAAGAATCTATCAAAATACGAAGACATTTGGGAAAATCAAGACTTTAGATTGATTCATTCATCATTACCCATGCTTTGAGGTTGAATAATTTCAAGTGAGGATGACTTATAATATTCCTAAATATAATAATAATTAACAATTGTAGTTAAATAAATGGACATCTCACCCATTTTAAAGGTTGCAACCTATATACTCCATGGTATATAAATAGTTGTACATTTATCAATGTAAATCATGAAATGAATTATAAATAATTATTACAGTTATATTGGTTGCCTTCGCATAACAAAGGTTCTTTTTTGTTAGAATAGTCTCCCTTAAGTCACCCTACCTAAGCCTCATGCATTATCTCCTTGGTATGTATAGTGGTTAGGTAGGGTATCTTATTGCCTCCCCTCTTGTATTTGTCCTTTGGTCACTGATTTGACTTGAAAAACATTTGGGGTGGTCAATTTGGTTACTCATTTATTATTTGGGATCTGTGAAATCCATAATTTGGCCCAGTGTTAGTTATTATGCTTCACTTTGTGTTCTCAACAACCTAAATCCACTTAGGAATGCTTAATTGGGGGTTCATTGGGTCAAACTTGTGGAAATTTTGATGTAGGGAAATTAATGCAAATTTAGAAATTTCACCTCAACCTTGAGGTTTCTTGAATATATTTCCTATGATATTTCAGCCTTAGGGTTGAATTTGATACATTAAATTACAATAGAAAATACATATCTTCTCTTCATCCAAATACATAAGGTGGCCCAAGAAAATAAACACCAAACAAGTGTACTTTAATGCAACAATGTTTTATCCAGTTGGACACACTTCACAAGCATATAATAGATCGGAAAATAACTTATAACAACAAATTTATAGCAGCGGTAAATCTGACCCTTTAGCTTATATGTGTTTGATAAATCTCTAACAAAATATGCTCATTGTTAAATCAACATGCATAACCAATACTAGAAACTACTCAATCATCAAAATAACATAAGTTGTAATTCAATTATGCAAGGACAACATGAACACTTAATAGTACAAGTACATACCACAACTTAATACAAGTTGATACAATTCATACTCTCCAAAGTCTAAATAGGAAAACCATAAGAAAACCTTAGCCACCAACTCTTATTAGCAAGGAATATGTCCTAATCGAAGCTAGTCATTCCACAAAATATTCTCAACAAGCTAGCATACACACCAACAAGTCCTCCTTGGCACCTTCACTTGCAACACACAAGTGCACAATATAATCTCCCTATATATTTTCCACATCAAGTACTCCAAGTAGTACTATGGTTTATAGATGCCACAAGACCCTAGTCTTCTTCTCTCACAAGAAATACAAGATCAAGTTATCCATTTGATCCTATAGGGTTTCTTCCAAACCCTAGATTCACTTGTTTTCATATGGGAAAACCCTAGCCCTATTATTTCCTTGAATCTCCTCAAGAACCCTAACACTCAATTCAAAAGAGGCAAATACAATGAACAAGAGTCCAAAGAGACTAGTTCACTATAGCTCTCGCATCTATAACACAAGCATGTGACTACATGAGTGAAAAAGAATGAATATTATGAAAAGAATCTCTCCTCATTTTATTTACATGGAAGGTGAGGGAGGCCAACAATAAAAAAGTGGACCTAGTCTACAAGAATAAACCTAATTAAATAATATATAGGCCCACATGTGAAATTCTCCAAATCTAGGTGGCACGTTTCAAGATCCAAGGCATGAACATCGAATAAGAAAGGGTTCCAAGGTGGGCGCTCCATAAGATGTGTCCAATTCTCCTCTTCCAAAATCCTCCAAGGCTCCAAGGCTCCCTTCTAAGCCATGATCACCTCCAAGTCCACCACACCTACATGATCACTCCTCAACCTAGCCATCTGCAAGTCAAGTGTAGGCCTCCATGAAAGAAACCAAGTGCTCCCATGCTTAATAGGGATGAAGTCCCTCCTCTAATATGCCAAATGATCCTTCTCCAAGTGGGTCATCCTCCTAATTGAGAAACCAAACTCTCCAAGTGAAAACAATGAAGAAAGTACCAAGCCACATAGGTCTCCAACCTCCAAAATAAGTGCACCACATAAGCATCAAGTAAAAGTATAACAATCCATGAGAAATATATCTCTAATGTGTATGTCCATCATGGTACAACCAAGAGTATTCAACACACCGTGCACCCCACATCACATGAATCACCCTCAAGCGTAGTGTAGATGCTTTCAAAGTAACCCAAATGCTAACACTCCCTCTTTAAGAAGTATGTGTTTTCACAAAAACATGTTTCTCCCTTTGCAACTCAACCAAACTTATTATCTACTAGTTTAAACTTGTTGCAATCTCAAAATCAATAACTAACCCTTAGAAAGGAATTGTCAATTCAAACTGTTAGATTTTCATTAGTTATGTTAACATAAGATTTACCATAGCATTTTTGTCTTCCTTTAACATTCAATAATCATATACTGAAATATATAATAAACAGATAAACAAGCACAAGAAGACACAAATATTTATCCTAGGAAAACCCCAAACTCAGGGGAAAAACCCAACCAACTTTTCTTAGAGAGAATCTTTCCAATATTCCAATACAACCATGAACAAGCTCTATTCATAAGAGAAAACCAACAATGAAGAAACCTTGATAACAAATAATTATATTCTTCTTATCAAACCCTAGCGAGGGTAGACAATTGAGCAGCACCATAGAACTGGTGCAAGATAGGTGCATCAATAGACAAAAATAACGCACCAAATAACTGGCACAACTGGAAACTGATAACAACAACTGCAAATGTAATTGCAAATGTAATTGCAAATGAAATTGTGACTACAACTACAACTGACATGAAGCAACTGGGCAGAGCCACCAACAATATCCTTCTCCAAGTGGGGCACACTCCCCAAGAGAACCAGAAACCAGAAATAGTGAAATTGTTGCAACTGCAGCTGCAACTGCAACTACAACTGCCTAGTGCACACTTTAGAAGAAGAATTATGTGTGTGTACAAATAAACTGACCCAAAATTGTATTTATACTAATTTGGGCGCTTGTCTAGGGCCGACTTCTTATTCTGGGTCTTCAAATTTACTTTATTATTTATGTGGGCCGACTTCTATTCCTATAAATTATATTTCCACTTTATTATTATTTCATGTGGGACGACTTCACTTATGTGGTCTTCTATTTCACTTTATTCTTTTTGGGGGTGTTCTTCAGTTGTTCAATGATCTTCCTTTTACTTCTTGGAATCTTAGTCTTCTCTAAGAAAAAAATTCTAGGAGTAAAATACCTCTTGCAGCTACCAAAACATCAGCACTCCCTCTTAGTCAGGGAGGTATATTTCCATGATGTCTTCATCCAATAGTCCACTGACTACTATGCAAAAAAATAGTAGAACACAACTACTATCATGCCAACGGTAGTTCGAATCATCTACCACAGTCTCTATGACTATGCTGCAATCAATTAGTAGCACACAACTACTTCCAAGTAGTCTAGTATTCTCCACGACTACAGGGAAATCAACTAGTAGCACACAGCTACTACAATGTCATCCAATAGTACACCATTGTTGCCATGTCATAGTAGTACACAACTATTGTCTAGTGGTACACAACCATTTCCAAACTAGTACACAACTATTGTCATAGTAGTACACAACTAATGTCTAGTGGTACACAACCACTGCAAAAGTAGTACACAACTATTGTCATAGTATTACAAAACTATTGTCCAGTGGTAAACAACCACTGCCAAATCAGTAGACAACTATTGTCATAGTAGTACACAACTACTATCTAGTGGTACACAACCATTTCCAAAGTAGTACACAACTATTGTCATACTAGTACACAACTATTTTCTAGTGGTACACAACCACTGCCAAAGTAATACACAACTATTGTCATAGTAGTACACAACTATTGTCCAGTGGTACACAACCACTGCCAAAGTAGTACATAACTACAGTTATAGTAGAACACAACTATTGATAATGGTACACAACCACTACCATAGTCTCACGACTTCATAGAAATCAACTAGTAGCACACAACTACTAGCATGTTGTCTAGTAGCACACAGTTATTTCTATAGTCTCATGACTACGTAGAAATCAACTAGTAGCACACAGCTACTAGCATGTTGTCCAGTAGGACACAACTATTGTTGTAGTCTCACAACTACATAGCAATCAACTAGTAGCACACAACTACTAACATGTTGTCCAATGGTACACAACCACTGCCATAGTCATGATGAATATGTTGTGATGTTTCTCCTCTCTCAGCAGTCTTATTCACACCCATCCATTGTGAAATAATATGGCCATATCCCCAAGGCTACACCATGATCCAAGACCATGCTACAAGTCTTATTCACACCCATCCATTGTGAAATAATATGGCCATATCCCCAAGGCTACACCATGATCCAAGACCATGTAGGACACAACTATTGTTGTAGTCTCACAACTACATAGCAATCAACTAGTAGCACAATTATCAACATGTTGTCCAATTGTACACAACCACTGCCATAGTCATGATGAATATGTTGTGATGTTTCTCCTCTCAAAATAGCCTTATTCACACCCATCCATTGTGAAATAATATGGCCATATCCCCAAGGCTACACCATGATCCAAGACCATGCTACAAGTCTTATTCACACCCATCCATTGTGAAATAATATGGCCATATCCCCAAGGCTACACCATGATCCAAGACCATACTACAAGTCTTATTCACACCCATCCATTGTGAAATAATATGGCCATATCCCCTGCTGCCACAATGTCATGGTCCAAGACCATGCCACAAGTCTTATTCACACCTGGCCACCTCACATGGAGTAGGCAATACTTGTACCCGATTGTGCATTACTCCCTCATTCACCTCACATGACTGATATGGGAAACCCTTGGCCAAAGGGGTTAGCCAGCTGGAGGAGAAAAACCACACCTCCCTCTCAAAGAGAGTGGACATTTTGCATCATGCCAAGCTTATATTTGAAGTACTCATACTTCACTCTAGATAGAGTTTTGGTGAGAATTTTTGCTATATTCTCATTTATGGATATGTATTGGGTCTCCACAACTCCTCTCGGCACCATGTCTCAGATGTAGTGGTATGTGATCTCTATATGCTTTGAATTTTCATGAAAGATATGATTGTCTGAAATCTTCATGCAACTTTTATTATCACAATGTATCAAAGTTGGCTCCAACTCTAGATAAAATAACTTTGAAAGAAACTTTTGAAGCCACATTGCTTCACATCTTGCAACATTGTCTACAATATACTCTACCTCCATTGTACTGAGTGCCACTAATGTTTGCTTCCTTCTTAACCATGAGATCATGTTTGATCCCAAACTAAAGCAACATCTGGATGTGCTTTTCTGATCCACTACACTCCCTTCCTAGTCAGAGTTTGTATAACCCTACAACTTCACATCTCCATCTAAGACATATCTCAATCCATATCCAACTATACCATGTAGGTACCTCAACACATGTTTTTATGTTTTTCAATGTACATATCTAGGCTCAACCATGTACTGACTTAAAGTGTTCACTACAAAACATATGTCCATCTTAGTGTTAACCAGGTACATCAAGGATCCGATAAATTGTCTATACATCGTGGGATCCACCAAATTTGAAGATGAATCACTCAAGAGCTTCATATTTTTCATCATATGTGTGGCCATGGACTTGTAGTCCATCATCTTGAATCTCTATAGGATCTCAACAGAATATTTTCCTTGGCTAAGGAAAATATCATCTGGTCTCTTCCACACATCAAATCCCAAGAAATAATCCATCAAACCTAGATCCTTCATCTCGAGCTATGAATTGAGTTCCCTCTTTCACCCATATGTGAGATTATCATCCCATGTAAGAACTAGGTCATCCAATATCAAGGGGCAACCATCCCCAAGATCATCAAAATAAATGTCTAGCATATCCTACCCTGGGTGCCTGCTTAAGCCTGTACAAAACCTTCTTCAATATGTAGACATGAGACTCCTTCTCATGTATCTTTTGGCTACTCTATGTAACTACTTTTGGCTACTAGAGTAAGTGTATCATCATAATATTCTCCCTCTTGTTGGGATAATCCTCTGGCCACAAATCAATCTTTGTACATTTCCATGTTGCACTCTACAACATGCTTGATTATGTAGATCAACTTGGAAGTCACCATTGACTTCCCTTATGGTCTCGGAACTACTTTCCACACATAATTATTCATGATGGATTGATACTCCTCCATCATGTCATCCTTCCACACACTTGTTGCTTAGCATCTTTCTCAAAATTAGAAGGTTTTGAATCAATGATTTTCCTCATCAGTGCCACATAGCTGGAAAACTTGTGTGGTCTCTAGAACTGAGGCAAAATCCATATCCCAGTCCTTCTGACTGGATTCCTCCTCTGTCATTGAAACAAGGGAATCCTCCCAGAAGGTCTCATATCCCCTCGAAGCCTCTGAAGCTTTGATATAGCCTCCTCAAATCATGGCACCCGTCTGTCATTCCTAGAAGACATTTATCTCTCCCATATGAATCTGAGGAGGAATACTTTCTTAATGAAAGTCTCTAAGCACTGACTCTCTCTGAGATCAGACTCACTCTAAGTCTACATGCTCCCTATGAAACTTGACTCCCTTTGAGTCTATACCATCTGCCACAAGACTTAAAATAGTCCTAATTGAAGTCATTTTAACAACAGGAGAAAATATTTCATCAAAATCTATACCTTTCTTTTGTGAAAACCCCTTTACAACAAGTCTATCCTTGTACCGCTTTTTTCCTCCATCTTATTCCTTCAACTTGTAAACCCATTTATTCTGCAATGCTCTTTTTCCTGCAGGCAACTAAACCAATTCCAAGGTCTGGTTTGCCAAGATAGTAAGGGTTGTGCATTTCCTTATGGGAAGAAGGGGCTAAAGGGCGAGAGGGTAAAATTAGCTGGAAAAATTTTAAAGCCAAGATGAAACCTTGAGATGCTTCGCTCAGGGATTCCCTAGAAATCTATAAAAGGGTTCTCAGCAAGAAAAGGGGATCCGTAAAATAAAAATAAAACTCAAGGCCTAATTGTTGCATAGGAGGTCTCATCATGAGTCGACCTATTAGGTCCATGTGCATGTAGCGGTATGACACTAATATTCATCTGGTCACCAATCCAGGGTAGTGTCTCTTGGTGGCATAACCAAGAGAAAGGGGGTCTCATCATGATCCAGCCTTCTAATTTCCGTGAAATGCTTGTGGGTAACGTTGTCACCACTGGTCACCATGTCAAGACAGTGTCCTCCAACTATTCTCTTTAAAAGAAAAGAAATAAGACAAAGAGTAAAAGGCATTGAATGGGATAGGAAACAATTGCATCCATGACAAGGTGAAACTCACCCTCTACAGAGGCACCAACAAATAATACCTACATTTTCCTATTATCACTACACCCCTATTCCCTACACCATCTCATACATTTACATGACCTAGATTGGTATTCACCTAGGAAACACCCCACACCTAAGGAGGATTATCCCAATAGGATGTCCTGAGACCCTCTCTAAACCTGGCTTGTTAAATAACATAACGTCTTTGAGCTTTTGTTTGGGTAAAGGGGGGTTTGATGCACATGTTTGTGTAGCTTGATTATTAGATGTCATTGACATTGCTATGATCCCTGTGACTTATGATCCCATGGAGTGTTTACTTGTTGTTGTTGTGAGACCATGCCCGACAAACAGGTACATATGGGGAGATGATTAGTTCGGACCTCCATGGGACTAAAATCCCACCAGATGGATGCAGTGACCCTAGCCAAGGGCAGGGGGATACTAGAGGCTTTCACCAGAGAAAATGGAGGACGTTCCACCAGAGGAACTTTGGCAGGCCTGGACCTAGGGGGCTCTTTCCCTCCCACCATGATGTTATCCCTTGAAGGCCCCTGACATCATCATTATGAGCCTTGATGTCATCCAGTTAGGATTTTGGCATGAGGGTGGCTTGGTTGGCACATGTGGCAGTTTTTGAGGCCTTTTGAGGCCTAGCGTTCCATGAAGGGGCCTAACGTCAGCCTAGGAGGGGCATGACATCATCCCTAAAGACAAAATTAGGGTTTTAATTGTAAATTTTATGTAAAACTGGATTTTTGATGTAAACTGACCATGTCGGCCTTTTTGTTTACCTAAAATGTAATTAAAGGTCAATGATATTGTATAAATAGATAGTTAAGACTCTCATTTTTTCATCATCTTTCACTCACATAGGTGTGAGGTCTGAAATTCGGCCTCTTTTAAGGCTGATTGGCTGAAATTAAATGGTGTGCAACTCTTGGAGGAGGCTTCTTTTGGTGTATTTTTTCATTTTCATGGTGGAAAGTCTTCAACTAGGGTTTGTGGCTAGATTATTCTTGACGAAGTAAGTATAAATTTGCAATCCTTCTTTATTTTGAATGGTTATGGTGCTTTTACTTGTTCATTTCTAAGATTATGAAATTGCTAGTGTGAAACCCTAGGAGAAAAGCACATGTTATTGTCCTTTTCTTTATAACTCTTCACTTACTTGATTTTGCTAGAAAACACCTCCATTGAAGGATATATTAGAGCCCTACCTTAGTAGCACTCTAGTATCATTACTTCATTAAGCTTCATACATTTATTTCAAGCTTGACCTAATTAGAAGAAAATCTCTAGGGCCCAGGGTTACCTACTTCCTAACATATTTTCCTTCTAGGGTTTTGGATATTGAGGCCTTAGGTTACTAACACCTCAATCATCCTCCATTTTCCTTTAGCTCACCTATTATCATTTGGTGTTTCCCTCTAAGAACTTTTGTTGCAACATTGACTCCATTTACCCTAAAAGGCACCAGTTCATACCTTGCAAGTGATTGATTGACTAAAACAACTCTCAAACCATCTACCTTAAGACCTTTACTAACTATTTATAACTTTATATTAGACTAACCTACTAACTAATTTGTTGTTGTTGCAAAATATTTCTACATCCATCTATAACAACGGCAAATTCATCTTAAAAGCAAGTTTTAAAGTTGATTATACATTCCCATCATTGCTTCTGACAATTACTATCATTTTGTCAAGTTTATGTTATCATTTCTGGTCATTTTTTAAGCTTTGTTGAGGCATACTTGTGAATTTATTGCTATGTATACATTATTGTTATAAATACTTTTGTTGCTTCAGCTTTTATATCACCTTGTTATTTTTATCAAAGTCTATGGTTTTATGAAGAACTAACATCACATGGTACTTGCAAATAGTATTTTTCTTATTGTCTTGTTCTGGGTAGGTACACTTAAATACTACTTTGCTTCATCTCATTAAAACCTTTGGAACTTTTGAATAGAGTGACCTGTGAGAGGTGTGGGACTTTCTTGATACTCTTACCTTAGCCTTCTCAAACCCCCGGGTCACTGGGACGTCTCCCCTGGAGTATTACTCCTAAATAGAAAGAGGTGTTTTGTTTAGGTGACAATGATAGGACAACCTCTTTGTCACGCCAATTTAGTGTTTGCTTGCCTTTGGCTTTGGGCAAGTACAAATTACGTGATAACAAAGCCAAAAAAAAAATCAATTTTTTTTTTAGTTAAGTTTAAGTTTTTTCTTCCCTTCCCTTGCGTTCATTTAAAAAGAGAGAGAGAGAGAAGCTTCTTAGCTACATTTCTATATTGCATTGCATATTTGTTTGGTTGTTGTAGCTTAGGTTGTGTTTTCCATAGAAAAGAAGTTCTAACCCAAACCTCCTTGTTTCGTTCTTTCCTGAAAAGTTTAACTAGTTACATTTCATTTGAAATGAAAAATAATTATAGGATTGGTTGAGCATAAGATATTGGTTTGCATTTAAAAAGTTTGCATTTTTAAGTGCAAAGAGCCAATCTTCATTTGTAGGACTTATTTTGATTTCATTTGCATCAAAGCACAGTGTTCTAAAATCTCTATAATTTTCCTCTTTTTCGTCTTTAAAATAACATCACAAGTTTCATCACCGCACCCTTGAGTAATCAAGCCTTTAAAATCAACTCTTAAATTTAAAATCAACAAGAATTTTTTGTTTGTAGGGTACACCAACTAGACTAGGCTTTAAGGCCTTGGATTAGGTGTGGAGAGAAAACTCTCCAAGGCCACCAAATCAAACTTAAGAGTTTGACATAGGGAGTGTTGAAATCCAGTGTCGTAAAAGTTAGCCACGACCCCCCTCTAACATAGGGGCTAAGCACGAGGTCACGTAAGGAAAGGTAGTGGAGATAGCCCCTCCAAAGTCGGACCAAGAATAGTGTGGATCGTATTTGAGGGTCATTATTGGGTTTATACTGACTGCATCTCAATACGAATATCCTTGGAATCCGTTTGGGTTCCTCGATTGTCTTCCAAACTATTTTCTTTCGGTACCCTTGAAAGGCTTCGAACATAGTTATCCTACTCATATGATCTGCCCGACGATCAATTGTACCTACCTGGTGACTGACTGCGAGATGGAAACCTAGTTTCCTTTTATAGGTACTTACATAGGTGATTGCGAGGGCATACCGTGGTACATAGGACAGATGTCCAACCACGCTTTGCAGAGTATACCCGAAGGGTGTTTCCGTGTTTGAGTTACACTTGCACCGGTATGTTGCTCTATTGTTGGTTGGCGTAACTGTCCTTCCTACCATTTTCTTGATTCATATTTAAGGACTTTTTAGTGTGTGCTCTGTGCTTCCCCCTAGATTTTCCTTATAGTGTCAGTTCGTCATTTCACAAATTGGAGGATCAACAACTCCTCTGTTCACACAGGCTTCAAGGCCTCCCACCAATAATTGTGGAGCCACCCTCACCCCTATTGAGGTGAAGGTTATATCAAGAAGGTTCTTTCGAAACTACTGGGCCACAAGAAATTGTGCTCAATCCTATTCCAAGAGGAGACACTTTTGCACCAGAAGAAATTATCATTTCATACCTCAGAGCTAATGGCTTCAGGCCCTGGAACTCTCTGATAACTAACCTCTCAGGGCCAGTTCTTGTTCATATATTCCCTACTGAGGTGACTAGCCCTAATCGTCGTCTCATTAGGTGACTTGCTATGGAATCAAATGATGTTACTTCTATCTGGAGTCCTCATACTCTCACTTTAGCTATAGGTGGGGAGGTTGTATTTCCCCCTCCACCACCTTCCCCTTCGATAAATGCCTCTAATCGTATGACTACCACCTTTGTCAGTGGTACATTCCATGTCATGACTACAACCATTGTTCATTCTATAGTCACGTAGAATCTGTTTGTTGGTTCGTTCTCGTATGGCATGATAAGATTCGACATGACCTCAACTCTAACCCAGTCTACTTTACAAACTATAGGATTGGGTACAGGAAATTCTAACAATCCCCTGCAAGGATCCTTTAGGAGCACCATTGCTCCATTCAATGTGTTTTCTTTTGGTGGAGGTCATATTTCCCCTTCATCCCCCTCGCTCGGAGGTGCTTCCCAGCAACCATCAAAGACCGTTGTCGGTTCTAACTTGTTTAGCGGAGCGATTCAGATAACTCGACATTCTACGACTCTAGTTGGGTCTATGTCGTTTTCCTTATTTGGTGATTTCGAGAATAACGCCTTGTCTTCATCAGTGTTTTCATCAGGGGGAAACCCCTCCCTTAATAAACACATCCCGACACAAGGTTATATTCCTTTGCATGGAGCGATGACATGAGCCAGTCCTTCCAAGGTCTAGGGAATCCCAAGAAATATTCTATCCCTCTACACTGGATGTCGATTGGCGGTAACCCGTCCCACTCTCAGTGGAACCCCCTGCAAGGTTCAGTTCCCATGCACGGGGGAAACCTCAATCCAAGCCAATGGAATTCCATGCAGGGGGCAGTTCCCTCTCAAGGCATGTCATCCAACTATTCGAACTCATTTATGATGCAAGCAAGTGCGTCATTCCTTTACATTGGTTAAGGAAACCCTGGTTTTTACTAGAACCCTGGTCAACAAGAAAGCTTTTCCTTGCAACCTGGTGCCAGCCAATATCCAGTCCCATCTTTTCAGGCAAACACATCCCAACCAAGGTTACCATTTTTAGAAACTCTTCATTTGCTAGACTTGTCAAGATTATTGAATGACCCCATTTGTCATGTTCTAGGTTGGCCTCCTGTGGCGTCAAATATCAAAAAAATTGAAGGAAAACCTGGTGAAGATACAAGTGATCATATCACGACTTTTCATTTGTGGTGCTCCTCAAATTCACTAAATGAAAATTCCATTAATTTGTGATTGTTTCAATGCACTCTCATAGGGGGTGTTGTGAAATGCTATATTGAGCTCGACGGCTCGAGATATTCTTACTTTAACGAGTTGGCGATGGTTTTCTTGAACCATTTTCAGCTTCCGGTGAGATATGATGTCGGTACCGAGATGCTAGCCAATTTCAAACAAACAAGGGTACTACACATATTAGATAATATCCAGAAATGGCGTCATCGTAAGAGCTTAGTCAAGGTCAAAGTCCCTCCTACATTTTTGTTTGAGTGGTTCTTGAAGTCTTTGGTGCCTTATATCTCCAAAGACGTCGCGACTTCTGGAGTGTTTTCCGAGGAAGAGACAATAATGAGAGCTCAATAGTTGGAGTTGATCTATTCACAATATGGCATGATTTATGAGATTCTTCCTGATGCACCGTGGTCAACCTTTGACTTGGCCAAACCTAAGTCTAGGCCTCATGCTAATGGTATTGTGGGATTAGTGCAAAACAAGCCCATGGATCTGTTGTCTGACCAAATGAAACAGTTATCATTACAACAGACTATGGCCATCCAGACTCCTATTATGGATTTCCCTGCCACCCAAATGTTCGAAGTACACGTTGTGCAGACGACGAACCCCAAGGGTAACCAACAACCTGAGGAGAAAAATAAGAGAAAGGGTAAGAAGGGTCGGGGGTAATGACAAAAAGGTTGGTAATAATGTTGGATAGGGATAAAATGAAAAGAAGAAGGTCAAATTTGTGTGCAAGCTTTGCACGGATGACCACTTGACTCATCAATGCCCCTAGATTGAGGAAGCCTAAAATTTGTCCGCGCGGAAGTAGCCTATTATGTTAACTAACCCATTTTTTCAAGGGTATAATATGAAGTAGGCATCCTCATCCACGAACGTGTCTAGGGAAAATCAAGGCACCCCCACGCATGACTCTTGTTAGCACAAAAATTTGCAGTAGCAAATTTTGTCATTTCGCAGCACTGGTGAATCAGGGGATTTCATAGCGCATCTTGAAGTGCATATTCCCTCATTACAATTATTGAATTTATGAAGTTGGTGTCGTTCGATCTCATTATTTTCAGCATCCATGTTTTAAAAGGAAATAATTGAGATTTTCTCATTAACGTTGTCTAATTGTTTTATCAAAGATTTGAATTCTACTCTTAGTTCAAACAGGCATTGCGGAATCTGATGTAGATTGGATGGCAGAGGGAAATTGGAGATGATGATGATCCATTTTTTATGGTGATTAGTTTTTGAAAACTTGAAGTGTTAAGGAAATATTCTAATTGCACCTACTGGAGGCATCTACAATCTCATAATCCATCAACTAAGATTTTTTGTGTTTTTGAAGAGTTGTTGCATCACACAAAAAAACACAAAGTTTTTTAGCGCCTGGCGCTACGGAATCATCTACACAGAATGTTATGTAGTTGCACTACCAAAGGATCTAGGAAATTACCTAGCCAAACATAGAAAAGGTTCTATGGAATCACCTAACCAGACACAAAAAAGGGGCTACGGAATCTGCATAGCAGTTTTATAGGAGAGCGCTACGGAATTTCCTCTAGCGGTTACTGCTACAAATTTGATCATAAAACCAAAACGACGAAGTGGTTTTCTATGAAATTTTTTGTGGAGGAATATGATATCCCTATTGACTTCCTGACCAAATTTCAGCCTGGCCCAATTTGGAATTTGAGAGAAACAATTAAAACACCAATGTGTTGCGAAATGTGCTGCAATTTCTTTGTTTTGCATAGCTAATTGGATATTTGCCTTGTTGGGAGGTTGCCACATGTCAAGGAGGGTTCGAATGGATTCTCATGGATTATTTACATGTCAAGGGACACCTTCACCTAATTTTTAGCTCCATTAAAGACCTCATGCAGTGAGGTGGAAACAATTTATTAATGACTTCCAACAATTTCCTGAAAATTAGTAGTTTGTTGGATTTTTGTCTCTTTGATTGTTGCCACCTATTTCCAAGGCTTAGAATCCAATGAAAGAGATGGGATTCTACCTCGTAAGGATATTTGTATGTTATTTTCTATTTAATAGAGGAGGGAGCTCTTGGAGAGGGGTTAGATTCATGATCCAAGAGAGGAGAGAGCTAGAGGAGAAGTTTAGTTGCTCAATTGTAAGCCTAAGGGCATGTTGTAATTAGCATTTCTTCCATTAGAGATTCATGAGAGTTGCTTATCAGAATTTGTGTTCTTTGTTATCATTTTATCTTGTCATATTTCTTGAATGGAATTGTAGGCATTGAAGATCAATGGTTTTTCATGAGGCGGGAGATTCATGAGCTGTAAATGATTTGTAGTAATTGTCTCCTTTCATGATATTTGTTCTAGTTATCTTTTAAGTCATTTTTGCAGAGAGGATCTTTGCTTGATGATATTCTTCTTTTTGTTATCTTTATTATACCTCCATCCATCAATTATATCCCTTTTGGTCTAGTATGATCTTGAGTGCCTTTGATCTGTAGGATGTGTTGACTACATGCCCAATGGAATGCTTATGCTGACAGTTTGTTGCCCTCTACCTTTCTTGCTCTTCCTTGTTGATCCACCCTTTTAAAATTGATTTAATTTTTCAGGCTCGAATTGTTGATGTAAAATACCTTTTTAGTGATGTTAATGAAACAGATCCTACTCTGGTTTTGATGTATCAGATCTAATGAAATCTTGTTTAATGGAAGTTAGCTTTCTTTTTTCCATCTTAATCTCTCTCACTCTGAAATTTTACTATCATTGAAGGATTCAAGTGATATTTTGTAGTTGTATGACAATGGATGTTTGATTGTTATATTGTTATATATTTCTTAGAGTTTTGTTTGCTTGGATTTAAGAAGTTCGTGTATCTGAAGAATTTATCTTCTTTGTCTACTAGCATAGCCTGAAGCTAGTGGTATTTTCACTTCATTTTCTTACTAAGTCTTCCTTCTATCCACACTAATCCTCAAAATCCCGACCTAAGTTAAAACAATACCTCTTTTGTTGATGCACTTCATCCAAAATTTTATGTGTTTTGACATTGTTGAACTGAGTTCTATCCATTTGACACCACATTTAAGACTTATCTCATAAAAAAATTAATGGGTATTGGGCTTATCCTCTAGCAGTCTAAGGGTGATTCTCAGTGCTAACAAATCTAATCCTGGAGCCGCAAATGTATATATGGTGAGAGTGGATTCTCATCTTCGGACTAGGGCCCATGATTATGGAACCCCTGAATCTGTAGATAAAGGCAAGGGAACTCCTAAACCATCAGCACCTCTCCATATTGAGAAGTTGATAGGAGATGCAATGACTCACATCCCTAAAGGTGTGTTCAATAAGGGGTCTTATAGCCCAAATGCATGGGCTTCCCAGAACTACTTTATTGTTGAAGATCTGGCACAAACCCTATGTGCAATGTTTGCTCTGGAGGTTCTCCATATTTTCACCTCACAAAGAAAAGCATTGTTATTGGATTTAGGTGCCTCTGAGTCTAATAACTTAGGATCTATCATGTTTGACCCTTCCAATCTAAAACCTTGTTTTCCTTATCACGCTTCCTTTCATATAGTAGTGGTTTACACAACAAAATATTTAACACAAAACATATTTTGCACTATGGTAGACGAAGGGGCATCGACTTGTGTTATGTCGCTTGMATGTTGGAAGACTATTGGTAAGTTGAGTTAGCTATGTCCCCCACTTTGTTAATTACAATTAATGGTCGTTATTTTCGATCGCATGGCCTAATCCCCTCCTTTCCCATGTAGTTGGAGGGAAAAATTGCATGTGTTGAAGTCAAAGTAGTCGATGCGCCTCTCGATTACAACCTTTTGTTGGGTCGAAGTTGGACTTATGCGATGACAACAGTAGTGTCTTCAGTTTTTTGAGTACTATGATTTCCTCATGAAGGCGGGATTGTTACCATCGATCAATTGTCCTTCTCTTGTCCCAACCGTTCATCGGGGGCATCCACGATCCCGATGTTTGATAATCTACAAAAAGGTACTGCCAACTTAGGTGCTATTTTGTTTCCATATTTGATGGGTATTTTTTACTTACCACCACCTTTGGATGATGTCAAGTTTATTTCGGTTGTCCCCGATCAACTTAAAATTGGTATTCTTCAAGTGATTTAATTTCGAACATCTTACTTTGACCATCCGTGGAATTTACCTTCTTTGTTGTCTTCGATGGAGGGAGTCGGGTATCCTGGCATAGCAATGCCCCTCTCTGCATTTGAGGTTGCGTACAGTATTGTCCAACAAGCCTTTGTGAACCCCGATATGGCTCCCCCTCAAGAGCTAGATCCCGTTCTAGAGCCTATTTGGGCTCAATATTCTCTTACTTCACACGATCCTTTGGATTATGTCTTGCCTTCTAGCAAGATGATTCTTGCAACAATGAAAACTCCATATAGGCTTTGGGATGATCTCCATCATAGATTATATTTTTTCCCCAAGCTTAAGGGAGTGGAAGAATGAGAATTTATGTCGTCCATGAATGGAGATATCACTTGCCCCATCAACCCTTTAGCATCACATAGAATATATGTCGAAGGGAACATGGAAAACATAGTTGAGACGATCCCGATTGATATCTCCAAAACCCATGGGGTCGTCAAAAACGTCTTCATCGGGGCAGATTGTTCCCCCGAGGAGATTCGGACGTATACTGAGTTATTTTTAAAGCTTTTTGTGACGTGTTTGCCTAGTCCTATGAGGAAATGTCAGGCATAGACCCATGAATTGTTGAACACGAGACTAAAACTATCCTGATGTTAAGCTTGATCTAAAAAATCTCCACATGGTCAACCCTCAAAAGGAAGCGACCATTAAGGCTAAGGTAGAGAAATTGCTTAAGGTAGGTTTCATCTACCTAGTTCAGTTGACGGAATGGGTGTTGAATCTTGTTCCCATCAACAAAAAGTAGTGTACAATTCGAGTATGCATGGACTTCCATGATCTGAAAGAGTCATGCCTGAAATATAACTTCCTACCCCATTCATTGATCAAATTATTTATGAGTGTGTGGGTTGCGAAATATTTTCATTTATGGATGGTTTCTCAGGGTATAATCAAATTTAGATCCGACCCGAGGATCAACATAAGAATGCATTTATATGTCCTTGGGGTAATTTTGCATATAATAAAATGCCCTTTGGCCTTAAAAATGTTGTATCTACTTTCCAGTGAGCCATGTCGTTCACTTTTCACAATATTAAATATATATTTGAAGCGTACCTTAATGATCTTGTGTCACGTTCTCACAAGAGAGTTGACCATCCCGCTCATCTTCGACTTATTTTGTAGAGGTGTTGTTATTACCGGATTCATTTGAATCCCAACAAGTGTAATTTTTTCGTTAGATCTGGATGTCTATTGGGATTTATTGTGTCCAACAAAGGGATCATGTTCAATCCCCTAAAGGTTGAGGCAATAGTTCAATTGCCTCCCCCATGCATAGTACCACAACTTCATAGCCTCCAAGGGAAGGTTAACTTCTTACAGCGATTCATTGCTAACTATGCTAAAATAAAAAAGGGGTTTATGTGTCTGTTAAAGAAAGGGGTCCCATTTTATTGGGACGAAACGACTCAATGCTCTTTTGACGTGTTGGAAATTTCCTTAGTGTTTGCCTCTCTACTCAGCCCTCCTGATTATGGAAAGGATTTCTTGTTGTATTTGGCTGCAGCATAATCCATCATCGAAATCGTCCTGGTTCAAGAGGATGACACGCATTACCTTAGCCAGGTCTTAATCGAACCAGAGCTCAACTATACTCATGTTGAGAAACTGGCTCTAGAAGCTGTCCATGCCATCTAGAGATTTCGTCATTATATTTTATTGTGTAAGACCACCGTTGTGGCCTTCATCAATCCCTGTCAATATATTTTGACGTGAAAAGTCATTGGCAGGAAGATTAGTAGGTGGATTTTTATTCTACAAGAGTTTGATTTAGACTTTGTTTCGACAAAGTCCAAGAAATCTTTGTTCTTTACAGAGTTAATCTTGGAGCTTCTGATTGAGAGTGGCAAAGATTCACCAGAAGATTCATTTTTTTATGAAAACCTTTTCCTCATTCTGTCTTTCGACCCTTGTTATGGGGATATACTTGTGTATCTCCACACTTTGAAGTGCCCCCCCTATGCTTCTAGTGATGAGCATCGACGGATATGTCATTAAGCTCACTATTACCTTATTATCGATGACACTTTGTATCATCGAGGAGTTGATTTTGTTCTTCATCGTTGTCTTACCCATGAAGAAGAGGAGATTGTGCTAAATGATTGCCACATTGGAGCATGTGGCAGTCACCTTTCTAGGTTGGTGACAGATCAGAAAATCTTTCATGTTGGATACTTCTGGCCCTTGCTTTACAAATATTATATTGAGGCGGCTAAGAGGTGTCATCTGTGCCAGATTTTCTCTCGAAAGTTATGGGCACACACTGCTCCTATGTTTCTTGTCATCGCAGTTGGCCCTTTCACCAAGTGGGGGATTGATTTTACCACATGCCACCCAACTTCTGTTATGGGGAATCGGTACATCATTGTGGCAGTAGACTACTTCGCCAAGTAGGTCGAAGCCATGCCAACGTTCAACAATAATGGAGAAACTGCAACACTCTTCATCTTCAACCAAATTGTCTCAAGATTCGGTATACCAAAAGAGATTGTCATTGACCATGTCAATTACTTTCAAAATAAAATGTTGACTCAGTTAACATCAAAGCTAGGATTCAGACAAGAGCATTCATCACCCTATTATCTACAGGTGAATGGCTAGGTGGAGGCTATCAACAATTCTCTTAAAACCATTCTCCAGCAACCAATTCGGCCAAGTCCAATTGGAATTTGATGTTGTACTTTGCGCTTTGGGCATATCGAACCTCTGTCAAGACTTCTACATGATTCTCTCCCTTCCAACTTATTTATGGGATGGAGGCAGTTTTTCCTATAGAGTGTCAAAATCCTTCCCTCGAGTTGGCAGTAGAACTACTGCCCAACACGACTGAACTTGAAGAACGTCTCGTCTATCTCGAGCAATTCGATGAGCAATGACGGGATGCAACCATGTCTAATGAGGCTCATAAACTTTGCGTCAAGTGTTAATATGATCAGTCGGTTCACCCTAAGGTTTTCTCCTAAATTGATCTTGTCTTGGTCTATGATCAAGATAAAGATCCCTTCGGGGTAAGCAAGTTTAAACCCATGTGGTTCAGACTGTTTATTATAAAGAAATTTTTGGGAAAAGGTGCTTATGAATTGGTTGACTTTGAAGGCAATGTGTTTCCTTGGACCAGAAATGGGCTTTGTCTAAAGAGGTATTATGCTTAGGTTGGTCACCTGAGTGTGACTTCTTGTAAATAGTGTATATATTTATCTATATATTTCAATATCTTTTTGTCTTATGGAAGTGTAGTTTATTGTGTTTCTGCATTGTGGAAAATGTCAAGAGAATCTAAGGTTTATGTTGGGTTCGCGGATAGTGCCAGCCGACACACTCAGAGGCTTGTTTCCCCATCTTGGGTAATCTTCATGCCCAATGGTCGATTGGTATCTTCCGGAGGTGCTTGTCTAGGAGAAGCAACCAATAATGTTGTTGAGTATAGTGCAGTAATAGAATTTCTACGTGATGCTTTGTCACATGGTATTTCTCACCTTTGGGTTCATCTAGATGATCAACTGGTAGTGTCACAGTTAAATGGAGTATATCGCGTCCACGATCCCACCCTGGACCGAATATTCCTTAGGATACGCCTCTTGGAATGTTATTTTGATCATATTACATATATTCATGTTCCTGGGTGCTTTAATCAATTAACTGATACATTGGAAAATCATGTTTTAGATTGGCATATTTCACATATACAAATATAGAAGCATACACATACACACATGTAAATATATTTGTACAAAATGTATTTACTCCATAAGGAAAAAATATAAATATATATAATGTGTCCAAAAATGATGTCATAGTAAAAAAATGTGGGTCGTAAGCCTCAAAAGTGTCAAGTATACATCGTCAGGATTAATCCCTCAATACATAAGAGAGATACAAAAATGGGTGCCCCAACACACATGTTGTCCAGGTTTAATATAATGTCTATGCATATTGTCCCTACTATAATGTACTACAACGTTGGCCAAACGTCAGAAAAACTGGACCCATGCCTTGGGTACTCCTACTACATGAGGATACATAGATGGTGGAAGATCTTGGATCTCTTCCATGGGCATGCTATGGGTGAGGGTTCTCAAGTTTCTCTCTACCCGCCTTAGTACACTCTCGGCCTCTGTTAACGATGGAACTGCCTTTGTTGTGGCTCCTCCTGGCTGGTTCTACTCTCAAGGATGGCGCCTAGTCCATGGGAAGTCTGTTGGTCTCATTGGTCCCACATCTATACATAACAGGTTTTTAAGTCAGTATTGTGACGTTACCAAAAATTGTTTTTCTCTCTCATAATAAAATTAAAAAAATAAAAAAAATGATAGTACGTACCTATCTCACCACGTATCGCGCCAGGGGGCATGGGAATTATGGGGTCTCTCAAGAAGCTAATCCCCGTGTATGGGTAATCCTCCATGGTGGTAATTTGCCATTTCCACCAGTCGAAGAACTTGTCATTGTATGACTCACATGGCCCCCCTACTCCCTGGCGAGGCATCAAGGTGGCCCATCTACACAGTGCTAGAAATGAGGCTATGTGACCTCGCACACTCTCCTTCGGGCTCATTCCTGACACTCTTTCAAAGAATAATTCACATAGTACTATCTTGAATCTGAAGTTTTTATTCTTCCTCAACTTACAATATGTCAGTTGTGTCTTCATGTAGTTGACCATGGTAGTGCTCCAATCAAATATCATTGGTTGCAGACACTGCACTGCATAATGCTTCTGACCTTGAGAGGCCTAATGAATAGCAATGGATCCAGTAATCCACCCAATCATGTATAACAACACTCTCAAGCTAAGATCATCAATATTGTGTATAGGGACTTCATAGCCTACTTTCTTTGTACCGACTTCACAATACATGTCAATATAGTGGGCTATCTTATATGTCCCTAAAGGGAAAGTATTCAATTTCACTGGCTCACCCCTCCTAGAGAGACCGGTCATAAAGTAGATGTCCTCACTAGTTGGTGTCAAAGATTGGCCTTCTAGCATAAAGGCTTCTGCATCTGGGTTCCAATACTCAATCAAGTGGTTTACTAATCTTTGTTGGGCTCTCATAAAAGGACATCGAAAGAATTTCCACATTCCACGTTGTTTTAGTGTAGCCACGACCTCTGGGTTCTCTTCAACAATTTGGTCTACTTCTTCATGCTCATTCTCCCTCCAATGCACATACATCCTGGATCATGCAATAATTTGGGAGTTAGTGCCCTTTTTTTATCACTCTTTTGGGCATGTACGCGCCCTGCTTTTGAGACAGTCACGTATGTACATTGGCTGAGGGTATCTCAGCCAGCGTACACACTTGTGTTGAGCATGAACAACATACGTACACGCACAGTCGTGAGGAATCATAGGGCGTGTGGCCCCCAAATTCCCCTAAAAATCATAAAAGATGAATGAAATTGCAAGAGGAGGGTACTTACTTGGTCCAAGTATGAGTTGTTTTCGTCCACCATTGCTCCCCGAATGTGTAATTAAAGAAAGAGGGTTTTTACTATTTTTGGGTATTTTCAAACTGCAACGATGAAAATGACCCCTTTCACCTCTATTTATAGACTTTTTGACCCTTTTTTTACCTAGTTTTTCCCTGAATTCTTCCCTATCGTTTGCTAGGTAGATGTTTTGGTTCCTCTTGGTGGTCTTTTGGTCGTTTAAACGTCTTATATGCTTTGGATTCAGTATTTTTTTAATGCATGGGTACTACTTATATCATCATGTGATGAAGTTGTGTTTTCACCATTTGCATATAGGGTAGGTTTATACCACCTTGCGTTTTTCATTTATTGACGATTTCCTCTTTGACATAGGGTCGATCCCATTGAAGTGCAACACGAAACCTTCCATGTTGTTTTAGAAGTGTCGTAATTAGGTGGTAGAGACTTCCTCTCCATGGATGCCCTAGGTATATCCTTGTGTTGCATTCTAACATCCATGTTGTGAGTCTTATGTAGGCTTGGGAGTCCTTTTAGTCCTACCATGACTTCGGTTTTAGACCTCATTCTTCTTCTCAAATGTTCTTTCTAACCTCAACCCGTGGGACTCCCCTAGAGCATAGTTTGTCTTATTTCAAGCTCACTTAAAGCATGGAAGTGACATATAATGAGAGATTATTTATCCTTTTTGGCCTCGCTTAGATTACATACGAAAAGGATCCCCCTTGGAGTCTCCTTTAAGCTCTTTTCAGAATCCATAAAATTGAAAAGATTGTCGAGTGATCTTGTTTCCCTTCAAGCTCACCAAAGTGAAATTTGAAGGTACATTTGTTCGACGATAGTTTACCCCTTTTTCGGTTCAGATGGCTAATTGACATAAAAGGTATGCCCTAGGAGCTACGATTCACTAGGAGAGTATTCTCGAGTATAAGTTTACCCCTTTTTTGGGCCTGAGGGACTGAATTTACGAAAATGGTCCATTCTCCTTGGTTTTTGTTTATATCTTTTTTGGGCCTTGGAGGTTATTTACAAAGAAGGAAACCCCTGGAGTCTTCTTTAATCCCTTTTCAGACTCCCTAAATAGGGAAAGATTGTTAAGTGACCTTGTTTCTTTCACACTCGTTAAATGATTCAGAAAGAACATCTATTTGGTATAAGTTTACCCCTTTTTCGGCCAATAGTTTAACTAGGAAAAAGGAGTACCTTGAGGGATACGTCCCGCTGGGAAAGTTTTCCCATGTATTAGTTTATCCCTTTTTCGGGCTTGAGGAACTTAATTTACGAAAAAGGAACCATAGTTCTCCTTGGTATAAGTTTAAACCTTTTCCAGACCTCGAAGACTCAACTTACGAAAAAGGTGCACCCTGAGAGATACGTCTCATCGGGAGAGTATTCCCAGGTATTGTTTTATGCTTTTTCGAGCTTGGGGGACTAAATGTACAAAAAAAAAAACTTTGAAGTCTTCTTTTACTGTTTTTTAGACTCTCAAAAAGTGAAAAACCGTCGAGCTTACCTTCTCTCTGCTCGTAAAACTTTACATTGAAGGAATCTCCTTTGTGTCAATCCATAATTGCATTGAATGTCTCACTCTTGCATCTTTGGCCCAATGTCGGCTCCATTTTGTTGTTGCTGAACTTTTAGAGCATTCCTTAGGTGCAAGCCTTGCAATATTTTTGTCTTTGCAATCTGACACCCTGACCCATGGAGGAATTTTCCCGAGTGTCATTATCCTGCACATGCCTCCTTACACTGAGCATCAGTATGTTCCATGTGCTTGGAACTTGTTTTCTTGCTTGCAACACTCGTTCCTCCTTTGTAACATAGGGTTCTTTTATTCCTTTTCAAGCTCGTTAAATATATGAAAAAGAAAAAAAATCAAATATTCCAAAAAGAGGGTAAAATGAAACATTCTCGTTCACTGGCAACAATCTAGTCACCCTTGGACAAAGCACATCCTTCAGTTTGTTCTGCAAGCATTGGGATTTAGTATGACCTAGGAAGTTATTCTTGTTACATAGATTTGTGTCCTCCTCCATTTGGTTACTCTTCCAAACATATGGAGAGTTTGTGGTGCCTCCTGTGCCACAGACTTATGTTAATAATATGTTGCCTGAGTCTTTTCATATGTCGTACTCTTGTCCAAGGGAAAGTATTACAACCTGAGTTGGTCATTCTGCGATAAGTCTCTTGACCTTATTGAGTCAACCATCCCGAGAGTCTTATCAAGTTCACATTCAGAATCAATAAAGCCTGGTACCTATTATTCAAGTTTCCTCTAGTATTTCCATGACAGCTTGTTGAAGACCTCAAGATAGTGAGTCTTATACTCCTATTATACTCCTACCTGAGTTTTGAAAATCTTGAAGATATTGCTTGATTCATGAAGCTATCATCTCCAGCTACAGGCATTGATGCCTCCTAAAGATTCATATGGCATTGTATTTGTATAGCTTCTTGTGATTTTGAGATGTCGATTCATTGTGTATTATTTGTGGCTACGATTTTTATTGGAATACATATTAGTCATGTAGCCATAATTACTATATATGATATGGATATGCAATGTACTTGATTGGAAGCCATGCTTAGTTTGTCCCGAGCATGGGTATGCCCGCCTCGACGATTATTATTATTATTTTGCAAATGACACGCTCACGAATACTCGTCTGGCCTCAGTCGACTCGG
Source organism: Picea sitchensis (assembly GCA_010110895.2). Taxonomy (NCBI): domain Eukaryota; kingdom Viridiplantae; phylum Streptophyta; class Pinopsida; order Pinales; family Pinaceae; genus Picea; species Picea sitchensis. The sequence continues at coordinate 124,080 of SNQJ01S0011770.1, forward strand.
TGCCTTCCCACTTTATCAAAGATGTTGTAATGTATTTCGGCCATCAGTTGCTCTTCTGACCTCACACATTAGGGGGCATGTGTTATAGTCCAAAATGTCACTGCTATGCATTTTTTAAATTGGCCTACTCATTTACACATTTGCCAACCACTTTTGTTGAGGTTCCTCTTTAAAAAACTCATTTTTTCAAGGTGTATAAGCCCTGATACACATGCAACACGCGTACATACGCTAGTTGATCCATATGAAGCCCACGTACACTCACAAAAAGTTGAAAAAAAATAATAATTATGTGCTTCCTGGCGAGGTTTATGGCCTATGATGGGTTGCACAACCATTTTACCTCTTGTATCCCTTCTGACAACCCAATAACCATCATTTCTCCATATAAAAAGAGCCCTATGGGGGGTCATTTGAATATATGAAAGAAAAGGCAAGTGAACTCTGCCAAAATTTCTCCCTCTCTCATTCCATGCATTTCCATCATGTTCTAAGTATTCATACTCAACATTCCCAATCATTTATCCTTCTTATGCAATCCATCCATTTCCTTTTAATGGCATGTTGGTTGTAAGGATCTCACTTTGGGATTAGTGCCCTTGAGTCTAATTAGAGGAACCCAAACAAGGTTCATGGAGCGGTGTCAGCAAGATTAAGGTTGTATCTTATCATCTTGTTTTCAATAAAAGAGAATTTTCTTATCTCAAATCTATGTGTCTTCATGTTTATGTTTCTAAATTGCTTTCATGAATATTTAGGCCTTTAAATGATTTTGGCGATTATGCATATGTTGTTGTATATTGTTCTCTGAAGTTGTTTCAGGCCAGCATTGGGAGGAGGCCTACAATCCAGGAGCGAACAGGGAGAGGAAAGGATTTACTACAAGCGAAAGGACTTAAGGTGCATACCTTGATTTTCCCTCCCTTTCCTTAATTGCCATTAGGTCTTGTTAAATTTGGGTGGAATAGGAATAATTATGTCTTTTAAAATGTCATTACTATGCCTAGTCACTAGACCCTGATTAGGGGGATTTTTCCCAAAGCACAATTATGACTTGATGAACCAATTTTTATCTATTTCTACTCCAGCTAGGTGTCTTCATCCTTTTGCTACTCCATTCTTTAATCACCCGGAATCATGCTTGCTATAATAGTTCTAATCTCCCTTTAATGTGGATTCTCCTTAATTTTGCTAATTGTCTCTACTCCACGTGGTGCAACTCCCATCTATTATTTTTGTTGAATTTGTGCCATGCCATCCCTTCTTGTCGCCGCAGCGTGTCCATATAAAATAAAATCAAAACGAGGGGCCAACACCCCCATTAAAGCACAAAATTCTAAATACATTTTCACCAAAGAGGACTTTGTGACGTCATTGAATAAGAAAAAATATCATTATTTCATTATAGGGAAAACTATCACGAGGAATTGGAAGAGAAGGGATAAAATCATTGTGAGCTTTTGTTGGTTTCAGAAATCATGAAGATATAACTCTAACTAGTATGTGTTCTTTTTCCATCCAAGTTTTGATATCTATTTGGATCTATGGGAGACCATCTTAACTACGATGGAAAATGTTTGTATTCGTGTTTATTTCTACGATGGAAAATGTTTGTATTCATGTTTATTTAAGTTAGTGGAATTTTTGTAATGCCTTAAGGTATTAGTTCTGAATACTTCCCTAATTAGTCTACACGGAATTTTGTTATTATTTTTTAAATAACTCCTAAGAAAGCTACCGATGGATTCATTATGTTTGTGACTTCTATCTTTTTAACATATGAAATAGAGTTTTGAGCATGTGTTTCTTTTCAAATTCATTTGATATACAAAGTTTTAGTCTCTGGAAAAAAAACTTTTTTGAGAGACTTGCCAATATTTTATTTTCCATGGGGATTTTTTTTAGCATTGGAATTTTCATTTATTTAGGAAAAAGTGGTTAACAACAAAATAGATACTTTGTCAAAACCTTATTTGGTATTTTGTTTAAGGATCTATATCCATAGCTAAAAGATCTTGTGTTTCGTCCAACAAGTAGTCTTTCTAGATTGTTACAATTGCATATATAGGAATAAAAAGAACATTGGTCAGGGTACCTTTCCAAACACCTTGATTGCATGTTTTGGTTAACCATCCATATCCATAGATAAAAGGTCTTGAGTTCTATCCCCCAAGTAGTCTTTCTACATCATGATACACATACACACAAGATTAATGTCATGGGCATCTTGTCCAACAACTCAATTTTGGTGTTTTGGTTGAGTATACATATCTATAGGTGAAAGCTCTTGAGTTCGATCCCCCAAGTGGTCTTACTAGATCACAACAACTCCATATACAAGATTACAATATGAACAATGCAGGTACCTTGCCAAACACCTCCCACCCTAGTTTGGTGTGTTGGTTAAGGATCCATATCCACAGTGTAAAGGTCTTGAGTTCCATCCCCTAACAAAATGTTGCTAGATTGTGATAACTCCACATATCGAAAAAAAAAATATTAATCATGTGGGTACCTATCCAAACACCCTAATTTGGTGTTTGGGCTAATGATCCATATCCATAATTAAAAGGTGATAAATTTGTCAATAGTGGCTTGTTAGGTTGGTGAAATGGGTAGCTAATATTGCCCCCATCGGGTTCAATTCCTATTGAATGACATGGGTGTGCTTGTGCTCGTACTTGTGGAGGTGTGCTAGTGCATGCAACAATGGTTAGGGTTAGGTACAAGTTGTCCTTATGCTTACTTGGTGTTCTAGTTAAGGATCCATATCGTACAAGTAAACGGTATTGAGTTTTGTCCCCCAAGTGTTCTTACTATATCACAACAACTCCATATACATGAACAAAAATTCAATGAGTTTCTATAGATAAGTATATCATCAAAGAAAACCAAAACAAACTTTCTAAGATGAATTTTGTTCATAAGGCTCTGAAAAGTAGAAGGAGAACTAGTCAACCCAAAAGGCATGACCAAGAACTCACAGTTCTCTTCATGTGTTCTAAAAGTTGTTTTGGAAATGTCTTCTTCCCTCAATCTAATTTGATGATATCTCGATCATAAGATCTAACTTTGGGAAGTAAGCCACCATATGAAGCTCATCTAATATCTCATTAATATTGGGAATACAGAACTTATCCTTGATTCTTATTTTGTTTATATCTTTGTAATCAAGACACATCCTCTAAGTTTTAGGAGAAGATCATGTTTAATGTCTTACAATTTGGTGTGTTTGTTAAGGATCCATATTCATAGGTCAACAATTTTGAGTTCCATTCCCCAACTAGTCATGTTAAATCACAAGAACTCCACATGCATGAATAAAAAACTAATCTCATGGGTACCTTATTTAATACCTCATTTTGGTTTTTTGGTTAAGGATCTGTATCTATAGATAAAAGACCTTGAGTTCCATCCCCGTGGTAGTCTTACTAGATTGTGATAACTTAAAAACGCGAACAAAAAATAAATTATGTGGGTACCTTCTTAAACATATTGATTTGGTATTTTGGTTAAGGATCCATATCCACAGGTAAAAGGTATTAAGTTCCATCCCCCAAGTGGTCTTACTAAATCGTGACAATTCCACAAATAAAATATTAATTTGTGTGGGTACCTTGTTGAACATTGTAGTTTAGTGTTTTGATTAAGTATTAATATCCACAAGTAAAAGGTCTTGAGTTCCATCCCCCAAGCAATGTTGTTAGATCATGAAAACCCCATACATAATCATAAAATACTAATTATGTAGGTACCTTGTTAAACACTTTGGTTTGGTGTTTTGGATAATAATTCATATGCACAGGTAAAAGGTCTTGAGTTCTATGCCTAAATTGGTTTTGCAAGGTTGTGGTAACTCTAAACAAATGAATGAAAAATTAATGACATGAATACATTGTCAAAAACCCCAATGTGGTGTCTTGTTTAAGGATCCATATCTAGTTGTAAAGGTATTGAATTCCATCCCCAAACCAATATTGCTAGATTGTGGCAACTCCATATACACTTGAATAAAATATTAATGATGTGGTTACCTTGTCAAACACCCTAGTTCGGTGTTTTGGTCAAGGATCCATATCTATAGGTAAAAGGTCTTGAGTTTCATCCTATGAGCAGTCTTGCTCTATATATATATAAGTACCTTGTTGAACACCCTAATTCAATGTTTTAGATAAGGATCATATTCATAGGTAAAAGATCTCTAGCTCTATCCCCAAATGTTCTTTCTATATAGGAATAAAATATTAATGATGTGAGTACCTTACCCAACAACCAAGTTTAGTATTTTGATTTAAGTATTCATATTCATAGATAAAAATATTCATAGATAAAAGATCATGAGTTCCATTCCCGAGACAAACTTGCTAGATTATGACAAATCCATTTATGTGAATAAAATATTGACATTCCGTAAAAAAATCTTGCTACATCATGATAACTCTATACATACAAGAACTAAATATTAACAATATATCGAGTGGATAATATAAAAGCGACTATATCCTTTTTATTGTTTTTAATTTATTTATTTTTAATTTTTAAACCTTTTATTGTTTTTAATATTTAAGTTTTTATAATTTTAAACCATGTGACATGGTGGGGTTATTTAAACATTTATTGTTTTTAATTTTTTATAATTTTTAAACCTTTTATTGTTTTTAAGTTTTAAACCATGTCGCATGGTGGGGTCATTTAAACCTTAGCTTAAGTGATAGATGTTAATGGACTTTTCAAACCATTAGGATAGTAGGGAAACAAACTTCTTAGTCGTTGTATGATTATACGTCATCTCCACCATTAACCCTTCAACACACCCTCCCACTCCCACTTGATAGAGTTTATGATAAACTTTACTACACGGTGGTTTTTTTTCTAATTTAATTTTCAAACTTATTTGTACTTTAAGTTAATTATTTTTTTAATCATCTTTTAAAAATAAATTTATTGAGAAAAAAATATTTGTCTTTTTAAGTAATAAACTCTAGTTATAAAATTTATAAAATGTTTTTATCTTTGAAAAAGTTTTTACTTGTTAAATAAACATGTTTATATAAAATTTATAATCATTGTTTAATTTTTACATTACTTTTTTCATATAATTGATTTTTTATTTCAAATTTTTCTTTCCAATTGTTATAATTATTAATACAATTTATAAAATGTTTTTATTTTTAAAAAGTTTTTATTGGTTAAATAAACATGTTTATATAAAATTTATAATTTTATTTTATTTTTACATTATTTTTTCATATATTTCATTTTTTTCTTTCTAATCAAGTTATAATTATTAAAAATAAATTCATTCTTATATATATATATATATAGATGATGATGATTAACGTCCACTAAGATTTAATTGATCTATCAGACCAATCAAGTTATAATTATTAAAGATAGATTCATTAAGATAAATATATATATATATGATGATGATGATGATGATGATGATGATGATTAACGTCTACTAAGACCTAATTGGTCTATCGGACCTTAAGAGGGTAAGTGATTACTTGTGATTCTTTAGAATTTTGTTTC
>SNQJ01S0011770.1:139152-158214 GCA_010110895.2 Picea sitchensis
CACTTATGCTAGGTCTAGGCCCGGAGCTAGAGACCTTTGTATCGAAACATACTCCACGACTCTTAAGAAAGTCATCAAACTAAGCCTGTGTTGTAGGATTAACAAGTGATGCATTCAAAACAAGTGTAGCATATGGTGCTTTAGCAGTAGGAGGTAGCTCGAGAGGTCTTGCAACAGGTGGAGGTCATGGGTTGTTATAATGCGCACTACAGACAAAAACTTTAAAAAAATGGTTGTTATAGAAATTCCAACTTCAATGCTCGTGGGTCATTGTGTGCACTGGTGTGATCAGACTAAAGCACACCAACAAAATGTTTGAAATTGTAATTGTCACATTTATAAATGGTTAAGGGATATAATGCTTGTAAATTGTAAACAACGATGCACATATGCATTTTTATGCATAGATGTTTCCCACACTCTAACGTGCACTAATTTTTTTTCCTTCACCCACTCACCTTTGCTAAACAACCTCCACTAAAAGCATAATAGTGAGAATTACCTCTATTAAACTTTGTTTTCCTTGTAGTGAGTTTGATCAAAAGCTTAAAAATTTCATCATTGTTGTATATGATACATGGGTAGAACCTTGTGCAATACCTAACTCTAATTTTGAAGCTAATCATGTCAAACTACTCCAAATTAATGTAGAGTTAGGAAATAATTTCCACTAGGGAAATGCGTAGATGACATATTGATTTTGATGGATGGATTAAAGTTCTATGAGACATACATGTTGTTCCAATTGGATGTAACAACATTGTGGATGTCTCCACATCTAAATATTTACATTGCAATACAATTTGGATCATATCTAAATGCAATAGTTTCATGACATGGTTCATTTTATTATTAATCAACCATCACCACCTCACACAAGCTTAGCCCCTCATCGAGGTAAATGATGTCGCGATAAAATGTTCCCAACACATTGTTAATGAGAAACAACATGGTGTTATAATAATCTATCTACTACTACTAACTTGTCTATTCCAATTAGAGTTTGTTGTCCTTGATCACCCCTTCGTACCCTCACACTTATCTTCACCACACTTCTCAACATGACACCAATGTCCCTCCTCCCACCATTGCAAATGATCTTGATCATTATTGCAAACTCCATTATGTCCTTACTTAGTATCATCGTCGTATCCTCCCCATCACCATACCACTCATCCCTTTCCTTGGTTTTACACAACTCAACACCATGACCCACATCTTTCTTTTATTATGGTTCACTGTATACATATGCAAACATAATGTGATCATTGACCCACACTTGCCCCCCTGAGCCACAATCACTTCTATTACAACCTCTTCATGATTGAGAAGCATATATGCATCTATGCCTTCCACCTTAGTTGACAAATTGAATATACCAAGGTCATCTTGTGAAAATGCCAACCACTATCGTTCACAAAAATCCTTCCCCTTAAGTTTCACTCTCCTCTTCTTATCCAACCATCTTTGGATCCTTGCATGAATGATTTCCATTAGTGCCAATGTTAGATTAGTAATTTCCCTTATTTGTTATAAGAACATGGGTTGAATATAAATGATGATAAAGTCTCGAGACAAGTGAATTATCACCACCCACAATGATATTTTCATTAAAAAATGAATTAGGGTTGGATGACAAACTAACCACACCTTTTTTCCCACTATTTCACCCTTGTCAATGGAAACATTGCACTAAGTGTGGGTGATGACTCTATACCATAGCTCAAAATTGTATCATATTTGTCGACTTGAAAACATGACACACATTTCTCTTAAAGCTCTTGGATACAATCTATTCCTAAATTTTTATGCTCAGGCAGTTGTCAACTCACTTGTACATAGGATACATCAAGTGCATTAATGATTGTCAATAGTGTAAAAGATGTTATTTATTGGCACTAAGACCATATACTTTCTCACTTTTTCTTTCTATTTCCTTTTTGGCTACATTCTCTAATTTAATTGTCTAATTTTAAACATTCTATGTTACTAGCCATTGCTATCCATCTCCTTAGCTTTCATTACAATGTCATGGGGTCCTTTGCCCTCCCTAAATGTCTTCATAACTATCATCCTATTGAAGATATCAATTTCCCTCTTCAAACCACTCAATTCCAGGGTGATAGCCTAACCTATGTCAACCATATGAAACTTTTGATTCCCTTATATTTTTTTACTTTAAACAAGTTTAAAGTGATTTATAATAATGATGTATCCTAAGCTCTAGAGATGATACATTTTTAGGTAGATGATGTTTGGTTCTATGATGTTAATCAAGAAAATGAACTCAACGCATGGGATTTTAATGACCAATACACTTGCATCATGTTGGCCCAAATTTGTTAGGCTTGTGGTCATTTTGATGAAGGTTTCAAAGTGGACCTTGAGAAAATAGAGGGATTAGTCAACATCTATGAGAATATTTTAGTGAAACACTAAAGTATTCCAATACTTGGAATGGAACTACTCCAACAATAAGCAATGATCAAATAAAATAAATAACAATGAAAGGAACAAGGGGTTGGGGGCACCTGCACACCCAAGGGTTGGAATCCACCTATAATTCAAAATATGGTGGAAGACACAACCATGTACTTGGTACTCAATTGAGTAAACAAGATTTGATTGTATTGATAATATCATTAAATTATTACAAGTGAGAGGAGGAGACCTCTTTTTATACTACTCTCATACCAACATAATGGCGAGCCATTAATGCATGTAACTAGAAACTATACACTAACATGGTGGTGATTCATTGATATGAATAACTAAAAACTCTCAACTACTTAGTGATTGGGTATTAATGAGCTTGCAAACAAAATAGATCATGTACAAAATATGGTGTGAATAGGTACACAACATACCCTCATCGAGTCAATTATGTGTAGCTTGAGTGGCTAAAATGGATAATTGTTTCCTCCCTTACCTAGGTTCAAATTCAACTTTGTGACATGTATGCTCTTCGTGAGTCAACCGTTGTTAAGACATTGACTTGGACTTGAGCTTGGAAGAATCCAATTTATCATAGATATCATCCTTGGAATGAGGGGAAGTGTCTGGTGGGTTTCCCAAGGAAATACATCAAGAAAAAACACACCCTTAAATAACCTTTGACCTCAAAGCTATCTCCAATCCTATTACCAATTGTTTATTCATTAATTATAAAATAAAAATATGTTTTGTTATGCAATAATTGTCTTTATTAAAATGTTGGGTCATTGCTCGTCCATGGAACCCAATGACTAGCAAATGCAGTAAGTACATGTATTGCATCAATAAGTCGTCTTGTCAATGGATGTGTTAGGGACATGACATGCCCGCACCTCCTACAATGCATTGGGATTGAAGCACAAGGAAGAAGTAGATAAAATTTCAACTAATACCCAAAATCATTTTCATGTAGTCGTACAAGTAAGATAGAATCATATATTTCACACAACTGACTTGATACCATGCAATTCACTCCCTCTTCAAAACTAATGATAATCTATGACAATCCAATGGGATCCCTAAGACTTGATTATGTCATTGTCACTATTTGATACTTGTGGCTTCTTTCTATTGTAGGTATTTCCACCGCAGAAAAATATATGTGGGAGGCTCCTTGTGGAAAACATTTTTCTATAATTCTTATTTTCTCAAGATTCAATAGTTCAATGATTCCATTCCCTTGTTCATCTCTTTCACAAGAAAAATTATCATTTTGCACAAACGAAGATTTGTTAAGGAGAGGCAAAGATTCTTGAAAGAGAAGCTAAGAGGTGTTTTGAACATATTCTAAATCCTCTTTGCAATCCTAATATTGATCATATATAGGAGGAGATTCGATATTTGTAGCTACATCTTATTCCTCTTCCTCACTTTTTAGTTTTTTCTTCTTTTCTACTAGTGATAGTTGCATGCATTGATGTCATAATTGTCAAGCAATGTAGGAAGATTCTTTCTGTGACTCTTGAAGAAAATGCACCTCCTTTTGGTACTCATCTCTTCTCATAAAATCCATTTCTATGATAAGTCAAATGAGTTGCGATGTTATCTTCTTTTCTTGCTCATTGAACTTTTGCTACAGCAATTTCAACTTTTTGGCTATACTTTCCCAAATCGAAATTGTCACAACTTCATTGTGAATTAGAATCAAGAACATAGTATATTGTTTTGTAGATAAGAAGATATATTTTTCAATGTGAAATTCAAACCTAATATGTTCTATTTATTATCATTGGAAAACCCCAAAATAAAACCGCAACTGTAAACAAAATGCCCTAAAAATAATTGTTTTTCAATTTGTGATATCTTGGACCTACAACCTCAATTTTGAGCATTTTTTTGAAGAAGTGCATATATTCAAGAAGAATCCAAACTTGTAATTATTTTTGGAAGATTTTTCTCAAAAAAAATAGGAATTGATATGAATGTTGAAGTCTTGTTTTTTCTTTCAGCACAATGAAAGGAAAATCTACTTGATATGATACCAACTTGATGTGAAGTGCCCAATACTCAAAATGAAACTACTCCAACAATAAGAAACAATAAACTAAAGTAAACAACAATGAAAGGAAACAAAGGGTCGAAGGCACCCACACACCCAAGGGTTTGAATGCACCTACAATTCCTAAAAGATGGAGGAAGGCATCTCCATGTACTTGGTACTCAAATGAGTAAACAAGATTTAATTGTATTCACCATGAGATTGAATTATTACAAGTGAGAGAGAGAGATCCCTTTTAATACAAATCGCATACAAACACCTCTCCACCAACACAACGATGACTTAGTAATATGAGTAGCTAGCAACTCTCAACTACTTAGTGATAGGGCATTAATGAAATTACAAACAAAATAACTTTTGTAAAAAATATGTTGTATGTAGGTACACAACAAACACACAAGAGACATTTTGGGAGGGATATAAGTTCTAAAAAATTGTATCCCCATTTAGGCTCTAAAATTCTTGAAGTTGGCCCTTTGTAAATGATCCCATCAATTTGACAAATTTTACCCTATATTAGTTAGCATGTTCTATGTACCAGTCTAGAGACCACAAGTGAATTTTCTACATGGGTTCAATTATAATTTCCTTATTCTATGTTGTAACATTTGGAAATCCACCAAGGAAGATGACGAAGAAATTGCACCCCAACAGTGACCAGACAATGCATAGTCACAAGAACGATGAGTTAGTGAAGGTCACAATTCAAGATCCTTCTAGATTCTTGTAGCTACTTCTTATTAAAGACACTTCTAGAGTACCATATGAAGTACATGTTATATTACAATGCCACATTGATTAGGATTAATATATGCATTAATGTATGTCCAAGTTGTTTATTTACCTTGGACATTACTTGAAGTGAAGGAAACATCTATCATTCTAGGGGACATGACCTCTCACACCGAAATCTAACTATGAACATCAAGTCTAAATCTTTGTGCCTTGAACTTTATTTCATTCTTCTTAACCAACTCATAGGAGGCTACAACTAGTTAAATAAAGAGTGGGTGAACAAAGTATTGTAGCATTATACCTAGAGCTAAATGAATGGTATGAATTTATCTTTTTATGGTCTTGGTACAAAGACAAATCGTAGCCCCATTCAAATGTTTTCAAGCATGAAAAAGTGTTATATATGTGAAAGAAATAAATCTCAATATAGGTCATGAAGATTGTGAACATTTCATTCAACGCCACGATAGTTCATAAATAATGGAATGTCATAAGAATTGTCCTTGGTTCACCAAATATCACAGTCTACCAACTAAAATGTAGACTTCATACGAAGGTGATGAGGTTAGAGATTAGTCAAAGCCAATGTGCACTTATGCCTAGTCCCAGATGTTGAGGCTAGTTTCTGATGGTCATAAAAGTTTTTAGCCATTGCCAAGGAAATAAAAAAGTTGTGCCTGAGAGTTTACATAAGGCCCCTAACCATTTCCCCCCTACAATCATTTCTTAAGGCCTCACTCATTGGACAACCACAAATCCCTAATTCCTACCACTAACTGTAAGACTTCATCATAGTCCCTTCCTTTTTGAGAAAATGTGAACGAAACATAAGGCCACTTAAAGCCCTCCCATGAACAGATGATAAAATAGTGCCACGGGGTCTTCTTGGGTCAAATTTGATTGAAGCCTCAATGCTATTATTGTATAATCATCTTAGTCAAGTCCCACCCAAGTCACTAAAGACAATACCCCTCCCCCTTCACCCACTTTGATCATAGAGGAAAATCCAACTTACAAACCCTACAGTTCTTCATAGGGATATTGTGGCCCTTATTGATAAAACCATAGAAGTCCCCCTCTCTATTTTCCTTATTGTTTTTCAATGGAATGGGTCTTCGAAGTCTCCCTCTCTATCTAAATCCTTTGAGGTTTCCAATCCACCCAACCCTTTTTCACCACAAAACCATCTTCATTCATCCTCTAGAGATCACACTAATTAATCGACTCCCCCTCTTACTTCTTTGTGCCCTTGATCCCTCAATCCCCTATGACGTGATATTTTGTCCCTTCGGATGAATTTGACTTCAAGGCCAACCATATTGAACTTCTTTAGTATCCCTATCCCCCATTATTAGATCCATAGTTAAGATCAAGAAATTCAACTCCTCATAACTCCATTGTCGTTGTACTCCCACCTCTATCTAGGAAACCTCAGTCGACAATGCATTTCCTCCTTCTCCTCCTTAGTTCGTCACCATTATTGTGCCTCCTTCTCTAGTACAACAACATACCATCCCAATGAAAATGCATTCACTTCACCCTAGTAACAACATAAATTAGTGTAGGCATTTACTCCACCCTTCTTACACTTCACTCTAGTAACAACAATAGTTAGTGTAGTCATCTCAACCTAGTGAGACCTAAATTCCTAGACTTCACAACCAGAACATGCACATTCTACAACCACTTATAAACAACACCATACTCAATTAGACAATGCACAAGTACATGCATCTTTTAGCACAAATAGTGCAATTTTTATAGATCTAGATTGGGCATTGAAGGTGCCAAGAGTTTACTAACTGAGATATATTTTTGCATAACTAGTGGTAAGTGTACATAAGATCAACTCATAGTATAAATTTCATATTCAATGGTGCAATAAACTCTTGTAGACTCTGCACATTCCCTTTCTTCATCATGTTTTGTTTCCATGGACATTTTCCCCTTGGATAGTCTCATGCCAAGTTTTAGAGTTATTTGCCAAATAACATGGAGGGAAGAAGTTCAAGATGTCACCCTTGTAGATTCCTTCCCAATTTTGCATAGCTCTGACCAAATTTTATCATATTTTTTGTGAAATAAATAAAGAAATTGATATAAGAATGTTCAAAGTTGTAACATACAAATGATGAACTACATTTGTAGATTACCAAACATACAACCTAGCTTGTACAAAACAAGGTCACCATTGAAGGCCTTCAAATGCAAATTATTAAACAAGACTCCATTATCCAAGGATTGGGAAACAAGTTAGATTGAGAAAGTACAAGATTAATAGAGAGAGGAGAAGACCATGTCACATCTATTTCCCTTTAGAATAAATTGGAGATGAATTTATAGAGTTAGAAACTTCAATCATATGCCACAAAAAAAGTCCTTATCAATTGTACGAAAGTAATGAAATCTCAAAAATTGCAAACGCTACACATAACAAATCACTTAATTACAACCCTTTGATTTAGCATGCTCTTGGTGCATACTTATTAGGGATGTAGACTATTTTTACCCCATGCAATGCCTACATCTCTTTTTTTTCCTAAAAAAATAAAAACGTTATTTTATTTCATAGAAGATAGAAAATTACATTTTGAAGATGCATGATAACATGCATTGTTGTGCCTTACAATGAGGCCACGTGATAATGAACAAAAGGAAGCCCAAAAATAAGACTTCTAAAAATACAAAAGTGTTTGTTGATATAGAAGTTGAGTATAACCACCACATAAACTAATCTAGTAGATAGTGTCGAAGAGAGAAAGCACATCAAAAAGTTGTCGCATATCTATTCCAGAAAATGATTGTAGAAAGAACTGTCACCCTAACATATATAGACTATGTCAAAATACAAATAAATTACAATAACAAAAGTGTCCATAAAAAGATCAAACTGGAAATCAAGGATCGTCATGTTCCTCAATAATAGGTCTATGATAGTATTAATGAATTATTCCATCCAATTCCTCAGCAATATGCCACTACCCCTGCTCCATTTGGATCCCATCTTTTGATAGTTAGTCAGCTAACATATTCCTCTCCCTATAAACATGGTGAATGCTGAAATCATCAAATGTGTCTGCCAACCCTTGAACTTCTTCAAGAATTGGAAGCGAATGTATGTTATGGTAGTGCTGTAATTTTTTCACCCATTTTACAACAATTTGTGAGTCCCCAAAAATCTGGATAGATGTAACATTTTTTTCCTTGGAAAATAATAAAAGTAGTTTTAGAGATATCAGTTCCACAAAGTTGTTTGAACTAGGGCCCAAGCCCATTTTCATTTTGAAGTGGAMATTATCGGATAGGTACTGAATSACCCCTCCCCCACATAATTGATTTTTTCTTTTTGATACCCCATCGAAGTATTCCCACGGCCTTYGATTGTCCACTCTCTCTTCCTGCGGTGTTCTTCTAGTCTTCCTATGTTTTTCTTGTGGAAAATGTGTTAAGATGTTAATACATTGAGCAACAATGACTTTCTGTGGGATCGATTTATTGCCGAAAATTTGGGAATTTCTGACTAACCAAGTACCCCAACAGACTAAAAGTGGGAGAGCATGAAATTTATTATTYGTTGAGGAGCAGGTCCACAATTTCTAAGCTTCTTCCACCAATTGTCCTTACCATGAGATTGCATGTCCTTGCAGCTTTTCAACCTCCTTCYAGACCACTTTTATGAAAGGGAAAGGAATAAAAAGGTGAACTTGAGTTTCTTCTTATAATTTGCAAATAATGCAACATCCTCGGCCTACAATTTGTCTTTTTTTCATAACTTCCCATGTCGGTACTTTTTTAGCCAAAATACTCCACATAGAGATTTTGGACTTTAGTGGACAACATAGTTTCCACAGCCCTTTCCACCACCATTATGTGACCCTGAGGTGTAGATCTATATTGAGTTGTGTATAACCCATATTTGGAGTGTATATGCCATAAGAGTCTAGAGCCCATACCAATTCATCCCCCCTGTCCACCAGTCAAATGTGAGACTGCTTTAAGCCCTAGTGAAATTTAACCAGACTACCCCAAACTCCTCTACAAGCCCCAATTGAGTGTGAGTCTTCCATCCCCGAGACCAAATATTGGTACTGGTGGGGTCCCCAATCTGATTAAGATGAAACAGATCCTTGTCATGTAAGTTCTGAATAAGAGGATTTGGGAGAATGTCTACACCGTCACTCCCCAGCCAAGGTCTGTACCCAATCTCACTTTATTCCCATTACCCACACACCAAGCTAGGTCATCCCCAATGACCTCAAAGGAATTAACCAAAGCTTTCCAAATAATAGAAGACACGTGGTGATTTTTTTATGGGCTCCTAATCCAATCCTGTAAAGATGGAGGTCGGATGTATTTTTGTGTAACCACTTGAGGCCAGAGATTCTCTACGGTAAGTAATCTCCAAACCAATTTTGGAGCTAACGCTTTTGCAGAAAGAAATTTTTTTTTTCGTCCCCAACCCCATATAACTTTTGGAATTGCCAGGGTGGACCATTTGACCTAGGGGATGACTAGATTTTCCTTGGTCGTAGCGCACAAAAATTTTCAGCAAATTCTCTTGATCCTTTCAAGGATCCCTTTTGGGATCCATGCTAGTGACATCCAGTACATTGGAATAACCTCCAAGATCGATTTCACCAAAATTAGTTGCCCAACTCTGGAGAGCCACCCGTGACTCCATATGTTTAGTYGTTTCTCCAATTTTTCTAGCAACTACATCCACTCTATCTTCTTATAGCTATTTGGTTTTAGGTGAAAACCCAAATACTTTATCCCTTCATCCAGATGTTTAACCTCGAAAGGGAAAAAGGACATGTATATTTCAATTTCTTCCTCCTACATATTTTGAAAAGAGATTCGAGGATTTCCCTTCATTTATCTGCATCCTGGTAGCTCGGCCAAAGAGATTCAAAATGATGGAAAAAAAAATTGCATACCCTCTAATCTCATTACAAAAAATCATGATACCATTGAAAAACAATAGATGGGAAATATGAAGAGTTATGGAGATATCAATTCCACCAAACTACCTATTTGATTTTGTTGATTTTAGGGCCGTGCTAAGTCCTTCCGCTATTATAAGAAAAAGAAGTGGAGATAATGGACATCCCTGGCGAAGTCCTCTTTCTTCCTAGAAAAAAGGGGAAGTTGAAACATTGATCAAAACAACAAAATAGGCAGTGGAAATACAACACATCACCCATTTGATAAAATCAACCTCAAAACCTAGTGGAGTAAGGAGAAGTCTGATGTAGAGCCAATTGACTCAATCATAGGCTTTTGATAAGTCAATTTTGAGCACTAATCCTTTTATCTTCTTTGTTTTCATAGAATGGATTCCTTCATGTCCAAATCCAATGGCTTCATGTATTTGACATCCCTCTAGGAATCCAAATTGTTCCTTTAAAATAGACTTTGAAAGGACCTTTTTAATTCCTTTTGCTATCACCTTTGCCACTATCTTATATATGCAGTTACAAAGAGATATGGGCCTGAAATAATTCAAGTCATAGGAGTATCTGACTTAGGAATAAGGGAAATGAAGGTTGAGTTCATAGGGGCAGGCAAGTGACTGTCCTTGTTTGATTCTTCAACCACCACATGGATGTCCTTTCCTAGTAATTCATAGAAACCTAGAAAAAAATCTACAATCCATCCATTCGGCCCAAGGATTTTGTTCTTCTGAAAACTATGTAGGACTTACTAAATTTCATTCTTAGTCACCCCCTCCATCAAAACTCTGTTTGATTCTTCATTTGTGAACCAAGGTAAATGGGTTGCTAATCGGATTATGTCAACAATATTTTCTTCATTAGGTGCTTTGAACAAGTTCTGGAAATGACTTTTCCCCAACTGAGCCAAATCCTGAAAGGATGACACTTCATTTCCCTGTGAATCTATGAGACTCCATATTTTATTCCTGATTTTCCTCTCATTGGCAAAGGCATGAATGATTTTTGTATTTTCATCCCCACTCTTGAGCCATATCGCCTTGCTTTTTTGCCTCCAAACTTCCTCCCGATCCATTAAAAGTTGTCTCTTTTATTTTTCTAGTGTCAAAAGGGCTTCTTTCTTTGAGATCCCTTTCATCCCTATCCCTTTTTACTTTTTCCCATAACACCACTTCCTTTTTAACTCGCTTAATATTTGTGGAAAAATGAATCCCTATTGCCACACCACTAGTTAGATCAATGGTACCCAACATTTTGACCAGAGATTGGAAACTTTCCTCATTAAGCCATGGCGGGTTAAATTTGAAAGGGTTAGCAGATTTCCTAGGACCTTCTAAAATATCAATGAGAATTTGAGAGTGATATGATTCACCTCTGCACCCAATCCACTGTCTTATGAGATCGGATTGGTTCATGAGATTTTCAGATACTAGGAATCGATCCAATCTATTGGTGATTATGTCCTCCCATGTCTGCGTATTTTTCCAAGTGGGTAGTACTTTTAATGGGGCAAGGTCCAAGAGACCGACCTATGAAAGAGATTGACAAAAAAAATCTATAAGGGGGTCTGCCCATGCCCTTGGACCCCAAACCTCAGCTGCCCCCAAGGAGAAATTGAGATTTCCCCCAATGATCATATTGTCTTTTGAAATAAAGGATTTCTAGAGCCATGATTCCCATCAAGGCACCCTATCTTGATATGGCCCGTAGATGTTTAGAATAGTAAAATACCTTCCCATGTCTGCACACACAATCTCAACACCAAGGCCCAAGTCGACACCCTAGGAATTGAGCATCTTGACCTTATTTTTGTTCCATCCAATTGCTAACCCTCCTCGACTTCCTTTGGCGTCGAACCCTATAAAAGACCAAAGAGGGAATACAAATTCCAAAAAAGAGACCACAACTTGACTTTCCCCAAGTGTTTCTTGCAAGAGAAGCATATCAGGTTGATGTGAGGCTATCATTATCTTAAGGGAAACGTTTTTGGAGGGGCCTGCCAAAACCCTACAATTGAGAAAGACCATTTTTACGGGGAAACTCCTTCATGGGGCTTCACTGCTCTAAGCGCCCCAAATATGGAGATTTGTTTACCAGCTACCACATCTACTAAGGCTTTATTATGTGCCTTAGAAAGAAAGGATCTTCAACCACGTCCCTTCGAGACAACTTTAGACCCTAGGTTTTTTCCTAAACCAATCATACCCCGCCCTGAGGAGCCTGCCACCTGACGGTTCCTGAGATTGTATACAATGGCCTCTTCAATTGAGTCCATGGATGATTTTGAATCACTCGGAGCAATTTTCAGGAAGGGAGGATTTAGGGTCACCACAGGAAGACAAATAGTTTGGGGAGGGGCTAAGGTGGTCGTGGGAGGGGGAACCTGACAATCTATATATGGGGATACAGAATGGAAGGGCCCGATCCAAACTTTTACAAGAAAAGAAAGAGAATTTATCAAAAAATTAATTGACTGTGAATACATAAAAGACATACCATGTGGGGAGAAGACATATCACAATGAAGTGGCATTTGAGAAGCCTTCCAGCAAAGGGACAATAGGTCCCTCGCTTGAGTCCATAGTCACCAAAAATATTTGTGAAGTGGACGGCCTCATTTCTGAGGGAGCCTCCTTGATCGACCTGTCATGAAAACTTTGCTCCTCCTCTTGATGCAAACCCCGGACCGAACCTGGTGTCGCTCCTTTTTCTCGAGCCTCTGATATATTTCATTTTTCTATAGCCTCAACCCTCGATTTCTTAGATCAGAAAGGGAGTGGACATTGGCTCACAATATGCCCTTGTTTGTGACACCTTCGACATCGGAAAGGGACTCCCTCATAGTCTAGTCTCTACTTAAAATTCTTCCCTCCAGACACCAATTCCAAGTCCTCTGTCATTTATCCCCACAGGTTTATTAGTATTAAAATGCGTGCAAACCACATATTCATCAAATTCCAAGAAAGATATCTGCATCTAGGAAGGATCCTAATGTATTCCTGATCATTTTGAAAATTTCCCTAGTCCAGAACTCCAGAGGAAGACAAGGGAGTTGAACCCAAATGGGAGCAACATCCAAGCACTCCTTATTTTCATCGAACATCAGCTACCAAAGCTTGAGATAGACAAGAGTTGAATCCACACTCCAGGGCAAATTTAGGACCCATTGTGCATCCTCTGGCTTTTCAAACATGAAAGAAGACTAACCTCGAGCCAAAACCCTCATCGTCGGCACATACCCTAGATGGCCCATCCAATGTGTGTCGCCCAAGCCTTAAGATATTTTGCACTAAAATGTATGCCCCGAG
This sequence comes from Picea sitchensis, assembly GCA_010110895.2. Lineage (NCBI taxonomy): Eukaryota > Viridiplantae > Streptophyta > Pinopsida > Pinales > Pinaceae > Picea > Picea sitchensis. Next base: position 152,639 of record SNQJ01S0011770.1, read on the forward strand.
CATTCCCTACCATGACCGATGCAGRCAAATCCATCTCATGTGCCATAGTGACATCCTCACCTAGGACAACCCTTGTCGGAGCATCCTTGGGCTTAATACATTTATTTTTCCTCTTTCATGGCATGGATGACTGTACTTGAGTATTATGGAGAGGATCYTCCTCGTATGAGGGAAGGCCCATTGAAAGCCCTAAGTGAGACTCCAATAGAGGCTCAAAAAAAACCAAAGACAAGGGTTGTGAATGTACTAGAAGAGAATCTGTTAACTCAATCGAGACAAAAGGATCTGAACAGACCCCTTGGGATTTGAGGGGGGGAAATGGTTGATTAAGTGAAAATAAACGTGTGTTTTGATTCCGGCTAATATCTTCAAGATCGTGATKCCCCAGCCTCCGAGAATCCTATGAAAGTGACGCTTGCGCCCATGAGGAGAAAKGGCATCCCACAAAGGTGYCCCAACTGAGTCAGAAATGCCAAAAAATGCACCCTCACCAAGCATGAAACCTTCTTGAGCAGGGAGAGAAGACGACAAGTCAGGCCCAGAGAAAGAAGATAACCTCAGTGAAGAAAGTGAGGAGGAGATAGGCCTTACTGATAGACCAAATCCCAAATCCTCGCTCCAACAATACGTGGCACAATTTGAGATGGACCAGGTGTCAGCTAGCAACCCCCAAATGCCTACGCCCTCCAACAGATCCATGTTGTAGTCGACAAGCTCCTTCTCTACTGCCCAATTGTCATATGATTGTAGCATTTCCCTCCTAAACCTCCTACAGCCCAAAGAACCCTCGAGACCACTGCGGCTCAACCCTCACTGCTTCTAGGGTTTTCGTAGCCTTCCATACCTCAAAATCTCTAGATAAAATAAGGTTTCAAGAAAATTATGTTTTTATATATGCATACATCTTACTGGAGAGATTGGAAAATTTCTTCGAGAAGCAGAAGGCCCTATCTCACTTTTGCCTCAATGAACTTGATAATTGATGTTAGAAATGGCATTGTGATATATACCCAATTTACACATGAGACCTTAAAAATTTAATCATCTTTCACCCATGGGCCATTTAAAAGCACAAAATTTACAATGAAACCAAAACATATAAGACTACATGGAAATGGAAAAGCATTAAATAAATGATTTATCAACTATTTTATGAAAAATATTTATTAAATGTTTGGGAGAAGTCTTTCCCATACTTGGTATGTTGTTTAATAATTCTAGCAAATTTTAATACAACAAGCAATAGTACAAAAAGAGTATTGTGTCCTTTTCATAAGTAGAAGCACATACTTTAATCAAACTCTTATGCATTGGAAAGTTTGACCCATCATACATGTCCACTTCATCGTTGAAACTTCAAAAAAAATCCATAGTGGAGTGAGGCACGGGCTAAGTGTCAACTAAAACACCCTCTTTAAAAGTGATTTTTCTTCTTTTTCGACAAATATACTTTATGTTGGAATTTTGAATTGCCATTCCACCTTGTTAAAAATGCAATCTCACTCCATCAAAAATATGATCAAAGATTATTTAAAAGTATAATTTAAAAGTTTTTCAAATCCAACACCAACCTAAAGCATTAAAATTGCAATTCTCACATTAAAATGTTTAAAAATCAAATAATTATTGTTCTCTATATTTCAAGTATTTTAATTAACATTTAAATAACATTATAACTATTAAGATGTTTTTTTATTTTTATTTGTAGTTTTTTTCCCATTTAATTTAGTTATATTTATATTAATATGTCATATTAAAAGAGTATAAGTAAAAAATACATATTAAGATTTGTCACAAGTGAAATTGGGTACATAGTAGTCTAAAAAATATTGGAGTTTAGAATCAAAGTACATTGATACTAGTTCAGAGTATCTTTTTGTTTACAAAGACATGACACTACTACTCGATAACAACCTATATACTAAGTAGCAACATATTGTATAGAACCTAGCTATATTGAGATAATGCATCATAAAGTTTATAAAAATTGGTCTATGGATGACAATGAAAGAGGCCACCATTTTTGAATTTCCACTAGGTCTTCATCGTCCTCATCCAACCTGATGGGATTAGATAGGGTGCCCCTCAAGGTTGGATCATGATCAATTATAGTAACATGAACATTCTAACTGTTAGTGAGGTTTGACACAGTGATCTCCACATTAAAGACTGCCTTACAGACTGCTTCAAACTTTTTATCTAGCAAATCCATTTTTTGTATGATAGGATGTTGTTGTTGTCCCTTATCTTTAATGGCCTGGGAAATAAATGATTTGTTAAGCTAATATAAATCAAATAAATTGAAGACTTTAGTATCCATGGACCTAGAAAACCCAATATCAAGTATCCAATGCTTGAATTCTTAGTCCATTTGAGATTTGAGTATGTAGGTTTCCACAGTTAGTCATAATGTAGATAATTTTTTTGGATAGTACCTGTGTATAAATTTTTGAAAACGTTTCGACTGGACACTCCACCCATCATCAAGGATAAATGAATCTCATATAGTGGAAAAGAGTGTTGAGGTAGGTTGATCCGAATGGATTTCCACACATGGAAGGACTTTACTATGTTCACCAAGTTGATTTGCATAGTGGTGAAGGTGGTGAACTTATATGTTTTGAGTTTTATATTTCTCATGCATTTTATTAATGCTTTGTGAGAAAAGGGTCTCATGCATTCTTATGCTTTTATGAGATGCTCATGCATTTAATTATGCTTTATGAGCTTTTGGAAAACTCATATATTATTTACTTTTGATGTAAAATGATTAATACTTGGGAGGGAAATTAGACTCACGTATTTATCATTAAATTGTCATTTTGGAAATTGGTTTTATGTGGTTTTATGTGAGAAACCACCTCACACCAATTTGCCATTATTCTCAATTATAGGTTGAGAGAATCAAGGACATGGATGAAGAGTCTTTGGGTGGTTTTGAGACTTTTCCCATTATGTGCTTGAAGATATTTTGAGATCCTACATCCATGGATCTTGTTTTTCCTCTTTTGTAATTAGATCCTATTATTGTGGATCTAGGAATTAATGCTCTTTCTTAAAAGGGAGTGAGGAAAAACTATATAATGACTTATGTGATCCCTTTGAAGGAAGGAGAGTAATGGAGAGTTAATGAGTGTAGTTAGAGAGCCATGGTGCTACTACTCCTAAGCACTGAGAGACCTATTCATGTAAGGAATTATCCTTCTTGATGTATGGAGAGATGTGAGTGTGAGTAATCTTCTTGAATCCTCACTGAAGGAGAAGACATCTCTTATGTAATCACTTATGAGAAGGTCCCGACATCTTTTGAAGAAGGAATGAAAGTGATATGTATTCCAATTGAAGTGGGTCCAGAGACATAACCCAGTAGGGGTGAACTCTGTTATCAACATCAGTTGTCTCTCTCTTGTCTTTTCATGTGCTTTATTCCATTTGATTTCATGTATCTTATGTACTCTTGTTTAAAAGAATGGTTAATCATGGATTCATATGCCCTTTAATCCTTATGCAACTAATTCGTCAGAAAATGATTCTCGATTGAAAACTTGTGTAGAGTAAGTACTCGCTCGTTTTCGCATCATGTGGTATCAGAGCTAGGTTAACTACTTTGTAGGATGGGCAAAGGAGTGAAGAAAGCATAAAGACTTCAAGAATTAGAAGGGATAAACCACAACATTCAAGCTGAAAACTCATAATTGAGGAGACTTTTGCAGGTTGCAGAAGAAGAGAAGCAAGAGCTTCAAGAGAGATCCCAACTTCATGGAGAAGTCCTCAATGGAATTATTGCAGAATTGCAACTTGAATTGAAAACCAAGGATGATCTCTTGGCTAAGTTGCAACATGGTGGACAAAGGGAAGATAAAGAGCCTTCTACCATGGATGCACAAACTCAAACCGAGGTATATGATGTTTCTTCATGTTCAATGTTTTCTCAGTATGAAACTAACATGGGCATGAAGCTCCTCACGAAGATGGGATACAGAGGCGGTGGACTTAGCATTCATAGCCAAGGAATCACTCATCCATTAGAGGTGGTACAAAGACCATGATTTGTAGGTTTGGGTTATGGCAAGAAAGAGAATGGAGAATGCTCAAAGGTTGTTGAAGAAAAAAACATATCTTCACCATTAGATTCCAAGAAAGGAATCAAGTCAACTTGTCCTCATCAGAACAAGAACCACTCAGGAAAGTATAAAGGATAGTTCAATTCTTTTCTTACATATAAGAAAAATGATTATGGTCATAGGTCTTCTAACCAGGATGTAGCTAAGCATCATACAAAGAAAGTTTGGGTAGAGAAGACGAGCAAGCTCACCGGAAGTGAGACAAGACAGAAAGAACCCCTTTCATGTCCTCGTGACAAGGGAAATCAAAGGAACTATTGCACTCATTGCGAGATGAGTGGCCATTGGATTGGGAAATGCTGGAAAGTTCATCCTCAGCTCCATCCAAAACGTGGCAAGAGATTCGTACAAGCTCCTACAAGGAAGGAGGAAGAAGATGAAGGAGTTAGTACAATGACAATAACCCCAAAAGCGATTCTTCCAAAAGATCAGCATATGTTTGAATGGCTTAGTAAGAAGTGGTTATCATTTCTGCAAAGTTTGGAAAACAACTAGTTTATTATGTGCCCATTTCTTCATCAGTTTTATTGCCAAAAATGATTTTGTTGTTATCAAGAATTATGTTGATGTTGGATACAACAAATTCAGAAGGATGGTGGCAAAAAAAAAGGAATACATAAGCGCGAAGAAAGGTGCTCGCACATCTCCTTTGAAGTGTACAAGGATCTGCCCAGAGATGAAAATTGAAAGTATGCAACAGTGTTGGTGTTGGAACATTGCAGTTGGACTCTGTCAGCGTCAAAAACAATTTATAAGAAAGAAGTGTAACACCCATCCAGGATGCTAAACAATTAATCCTTCATTTTATACATACACAATAACAACTTTGTTTTAGCATAATTTCATTGATTTTCATTTACACAATTCTTCTACATTTGTTCAATGATAAATCTACATAACATGATGAAATAAGTAATATGTTAACTCTATGATTTAGAACTTAAAACAAAAGTATATATACAAAATATCAATAACCAAGTACCACCGAAAAATACCTCCTCCTTAGCTTGTCGAAGCTCATCGGTTGTAATGTAGTCCTGGGCGCTTCCAAGCATTCTTTTACCTCTTTCCTAGAGTGAAACAACGGAATCCTCCCTGCCAACTAGGAGCCTAGTCGACTTCCTAGCTCCAAGAAACCTTTCGGTTTCTTGGCCCTCTGTGCCCATGACTCCAAGAACAACAAAGCACAAATGCTCAAAGAAAACTATCACAAGAATCATATCTTCCAAGAATTTCACAACCTCTCATCATGCTCAAACCTCCCCCATCCTCCTTTTCTCACCACTTCTCCTCCCTATTTATCAAGTTTCCATACACCCTTCCCCAAGTCTCCTCAACCACCCTCTTTATTATCCATCAACCTCCCTTATCTAGATATTTTGGGAAAATATTAAAATAAAACTAAATATAAATGACTTGCATTAAACAACAATAAATAAAATAAAAAGTCTT
>SNQJ01S0011771.1:12038-28071 GCA_010110895.2 Picea sitchensis
TATAATTTCATCTTAATTTATGTTTTTTATATGATTCAATAATGCACTTAAAAATTAATATCTATATTTTATAAAAATACATGTTTAATGTAAATGATTATTTATTTTAATATTTTTAAATATAGAATTTAAAAAAACTTTGTGTTTTTACTTCAATTTTTTTAAAATAAGAGATTTAAGATCCTTTAACAATTTTACGTAATTAAATTGTACAATATTAATATTTAATATTAATAATTTAATATTTGGAAATAATGTTTTTAGATATTATTAGAGAGTTGGTAGGGATCACCATTGGTCAACAATCACAATCTTGAGCCTGCTAGCTCGAGAGTCCCCCTGTCAATTTGTATATCGTGGAACTCCAGGTGTTGTTTGGAGTACACAGAACAATAGAAGAGCAATTTTGAGCCGCCAGCCCGGGAACCCGCGATCCAAAAAGTGGCTAAGTATGGAATGAGGAAGTCATACAAACTTTATAAAATCTCATGTCCATACTTTATCAAAATACATATTTAATGTGTATAATTATTTATTTCAATATTTTAAATCTAAAATTTAGTAATATCTAACGTATTTATCCTTTAGATTTCTTGACTCTTATTTCAATATTTTTAAATATAATCATAAACCTAAATATAATTTCATCTTTTTATATGATTCAATAATAATGCACTTAAAAATTAATATCTGTATTTTATAAAAATACATGTTTAATGTAAATGATTATTTGTTTTATTATTTTTAAATATAGAAATTAAAACAACTTTATTTTGTTTACTTCAAATTTTTTTAAATAAGAGATTTAACATCCTTTAATAATTTTATATAATTAAATTGTACAATATTAATATTTAATATTAATAATTTATATTTTTAGATAATGTTAGATAGTTTATAGGGATCATCATCCGTCAACAGTGGCAATCTTGAGCCCACCAGCATGGGAGTTTGCCTGTCACTTTGTATATCGCGGAACTCTGGGTGCAGTCTGGAGGACATTGAACAATAGAAGCACAATTTTGAGTCCGCTAGCTCGGGAACCCGCGATCCAAAACGTGGATAACTATGTAATGAGGAAGTCGTACATACTTTATAAAATCCCATATCCATACTTTATAAAAGTACATATTTAATGTGTATAATTATTTATTTCAATATTTTAAATCTAAATTTTAGTAATATGCGTACTTATCCTTTGGATTTCTTGACTTTTATTTTAATATTTTAAAATATAATCATAAACCTAATTATAATTTCATCTTAATTTATATTTTGTATATGATTCAATAATGCACTTAAAAGTTAATATCTATATTCTATAAAAATACATGTTTAATGTAAATGTTTATTTATTTTAATATTTTTAAATATAGAATTTAAAAAAGCTTTGTATTGTTTAATTCAATTTTATAAAATAATAGATTTAGCATCCTTAATAATTTTATGTAATTAAATTGTACAATATTAATTTTTAATATTAATAATTTAATATTTGGAAATAATGTTTTTAGATAATGTTAGATAGTTGATAGGGATCACCATCCGTCAACAATTGCAATGTTGAGCCCACCAGCCCAGGAGTTTGCCTGTCAATTTGTATATTGCGGAATTTCAGGTTTTGTTTGGAGGACACGGAACAATAGAAGCCCAATTTTGAGCCCGCCAACCTGAGAACCCGCGATCCAAAAAGTAGCTAAGTATGGAATGAGGAAACCGTACATACTTTATTTTTAATCTCATGTCCATACTTTATAAAAGTACATATTTAATGTGTATAATTATTTATTTCAATATTTAAAATTTAAAATTTAGTAATATCTAACGTACTCATCCTTTAGATTTCCTGACTTTTATTTTAATATTTTTAAATATATTCATAAACCTAATTATAATTTCATCTTAATTTATGTTTTGTATATGATTCAATAATGCACTTAAAAAATAATATCTATATTTTATAAAAATACATGTTTAATGTAAATGATTATTTATTTTAATATTTTTAAATATAGAATTTAAAAAAGCTTTGTTTTGTTTACTTCAATTTTTTTAAACTAAGAGATTTAACATTCTTTAATAATTTTATKTAATTAAATTGTACAATATTAATATTGAATATTAATAATTTAATATTTGGAAATAATGTTTTTAGATAATGTTAGATAGTTGATAGGGATCACCATTCATCAATAATCTCAATCTTGAGCCCATCAGCCCGATAATCTGCCTGTCAATTTGTATATCGTGAAATTCCAGGTGTTGTTTGGAGGACACAAAACAATAGAAGCACAATTTTGAGCCCGCCAACCCGGGAACCCGCGATCCAAAAGGTGGCCAAGTATGGAATGAAGAAGCCATAAATACTTTATAAAATCCCATGTCCATACTTTATAAAAGTACATATTTAATGTGTGTAATTATTTATTTCAATATTTAAAATCTAAAATTTAGTAATATCTAACGTACTTATCCTTTAGATTTCTTGACTTTTATTTTAATATTTTTAAATGTAATCATAAACCTAATTAAAATTTCATCTTAACTTATGTTTGGTATATGATTCAATAATGCACTTAAAAATTTGGTGTGTTTTATTCATTAATACACATCAGTGTGTTTGTCTGTTCTGCTCGACGACGACTCTTCTTGTTTAGGGTTTAACGGTCAAGGGTGTCAGAACCTTAATGGATCCCTTTGAGGGAGGGGATCCGCCCCTGAGATCCTCGTCCTCAAATCTGCAGGCCTTTCAGGCCCTCATTGCGTCCTATGCCAAAGCCCCCAAGCCCCCCCTTCAAGATTTGTCAAAAAAACAGCAAAAATCCCTAAGGTGAACGTTTTCGTTCCCTCAGCGTGACCCCTTGCTCTTAGATTGGAGGATAAAGGATTGATCAGACAATTCACTAGATTGTGGTCATCCCCAAAAGCCATGCACCTCTGGCTAGAAGCAAACTGGCACAAATTGATCTAGGGACAATTGTCGGCAACCTTCTGTGGTAAGGGGTTCTTTGCCTTTTTGTTTGAAAAAAAAGAAGATAGAGATATGATCTTTCGAAGTTGTCCTTACTTCATGGGGGAAAGAGGAATGTATCTGAATAAGTGGACTCCTGATTTTAGCCTAGAAAATGATATACCCTCAGCAATCCCTGTATGGGTAAGACTTCCTTTCCTTCCCCTCCATTGCTGGAACGATGAAACCATAAGAAACATAGGAAACACTCTCAGAAAGTATATTGATCATGCTGAACCACGAGAGGGTCTGCAGGCTTGCACCAGGATATGTGTGGAAGTAGATCTGGAAAAAGTACTCCCATAAGCAATACAACTGAATCTAGACAGTTGGTCATACATACAACAAGTGGACTACGAGAAAATCCCCTTCAAATGTAAAGAAGCTTGTCATGAATATGGTCATTTTGTCAAATCCTTCCCTCAGGACCAAGATCCAAAACAAGATCATTGGTAGCAACCAAAGTGAAAAAAATAAAATGGAAAAACTCAATCCATCCCGACTTAGAGCCAACAAGAAAAACCCCCAGATCCAAAAGAAACACGTCCAGACTCTCCACACAAAGGAGAATCAAACCATAGTAGATATGTCAACCTCAACTTAGAAGGAAATGTAGAGGAAATCAGGGAGAATCAATAAGAAAATAACAGAAAGGGACAAGAGGAGGCAGGAGAAGGAAACCAAAAAGGTAAAGAAAAAGTAAAAGAATTCTCAGACTTGAGTGGGAATTCCTTAGCAAAATATCTCCCCAACCAAGCCTTGGAGAACCCATAAATGTCAGAAGAAGAAAGACAGGACACCTCAGATAGTGATTCTGATATGGAGCTAACTCAACCGTCGAACACCAAACAACTTGGAAGAAAATCTCAAATAAACATAAGAGAATCGACGGCAGACAAAGAAAAATAACTGGGCATTCAAAAAACAATCGAGGAGGCTCTAAAGAAAGATGGAAAATCAGGGAAAAATAAGGCAGCCCAACACAAGGGATAAACTTCATAGCCCTCAAAAGGGGGGGCACCAAAGTACACTAATAAATTATGAAAGTCATCTCCTGGTATTGCACAGGATTGGGAAGAAAGACCAAGAAAGAAGAAGATAGAAAGTTGATCCAAATAGAAAATCCCTCAATTCTCATGCTCCAGGAGACGAAAATGAGGGAGTAGGAAACCCTCAAAGACTTGCAAAAAATTTGGAATAAAAGTGAAGGATGAGCAGTCAGCTCAAGAGGGGCCACAGGAGGAATATGAAATTTCTAGAGGGTTGAGGAATTTGAATTAAAACATCAGGTGCAAACACATTTATAGCTAATGGTCATCCTCCTAAAAAAAAACTCAGGTACGCAATATTCCATAATAAATTTGTATATGCCCAATAACTATATAGAAAAAAATGAATGTTGGCAATCCCTACTAGATCTGGCCATAGAAAATCCCCCGAGGAACCTCATTATTGCCGAAGACTTTGACACAACCAGAGGGTCAAAGAAAAAATGAGGTGGTTCTATTGTGAGGGATCAATTTCGAGAAATATTGGATGACCTCATTTAAAATCTTAGTCTTTTTGATGTTCCATCGGACAAGGGAATGTACAGTTGGAATAATATAAGAGCTGGCCCAGGGCACATAGAAACAAGTTTAGATAGATTCCTTATCAACAGCTCTCTCTTGGCACTCCCGGACAAGCCGTGCTCATCGAACCTCCCCTAAGCAGGATCAGATCATCATCCCATAAGACTGGTCTTCGAAGCCCAAAAAAATTGGGGCCCCATTCCTTTCAAACTAAACCCACTATGGTTGGACCACCCTGAGCTCATCTAGTCCATTTCCCAAATATGGAATAAGTGGATCACAGGCTCACCCAATTACATATGGGAGAAGAAGATAAAGTTGGTAAAATATTACCTAAAGATCTGGGAAAAAAACTCTTTGCAAAGGAAAGTCAAAGACAAAAAGATCCAGCTGGAAAATCTGCAGGAGGAAATGGAAACTACTAAGATTTAACAAAATCACATCATAAAAGAACAAAAAATCCACAAAGAGTACATGCAAGCATTAACGGAAGAGGAAATCACATGGCGCTTAAAGTCTAGAAGCGTTTGGCTGAAAGCAGGGGACGAGAACACCTCCTTTTTTCACAACCAAGAAAAATTTATAAATTGGACAAATCAAATCACAGAAATCAAAACCCTCGAAGGAGAAAGAATTAAGGACTTCAATCAAATCAAAAAACAGGCATCCATGCATTTTCAAAACTTATACACCATGTCCGACAGGGATGAGAATCAAATAATTGAATCCTTTCTCCAACACATACCGAGTAAGATCACAGAGGAGGAAAATGCACACTTGGACAGACCAATTGAAGAAGCGGAAATCCTAAAATCTCTAAAGAAATTTCAAGAAGACAAAGCTCCGGGCCTAGACAGTTTCACTCTGCATTTCTACAAAAAATGATGGCACATAATCAAAAAAGACTTCATAAGGATGATAAGATTTGCGCACAAGGAAAAAAGGCTGGGAGGAGCTACCAACTACTCCTTCCTAGCTCTCCTCCCAAAATAATTTGGAGCCTCTTCCCTGAATCTCTTTACACCCATCTCTCTCTGTAATATCTCCTACAATATTTTCTCCAAAATAATCGCAAACAGGCTAAACCCCCTTCTTATATCTCTAATCCTTTTGAATCAAGGAGGATTTGTTGCAGGCTTCCATATTTGGGATAACTTCATTTTGGTTCAAGAGGTAATCCATGCCAGCAACTCTCGAGGAGACTTGGGCATGGATATAAAACTAGATATGGAAAATGCCTTCAACAGGGTGGAACATAATTTCCTCTTTAAAGTTTTGGAAAAATTCGGTTTCAGTCAAAACTTCATTGCTTGGACAGAGTCTTACATTGCCTCCCCCTAGATAGTGCCCCTCCTAAGTGGAAGACTTGGTTCCTTCTTCAAGACATCCAGGGGTTTAAGACAGGGATGTCCCCTCTCCCCCCTGCTCTTTATGATTATGGAAGAATCCATAAACCACAATCTAGAATGGGAAATCATAAATGGCAATATTTCAGGAATCAAAATCGCCCAAGGAGTTAAGAGATTGAACCACTCCCAATTCGCAGATGATACAATCCCCCTGAATGGGGCCTCAAAAACTCTAGCCAGAAGAATCCTGCAAGTTCTAGACACCTTCCTACTAGTCTCGGGAGGACTCTTGAATAAAGAAAAATGCCAAATTTACGCTTGGAATGTGTCTGCATCCATCAGAGCGGGAATTTCTCAAATCATAGTATTTTCTATCACTCAAGACTAGAAATCCTTAAAGTACTTGGGTCTCCCTCTCTGCATTAAAGCACTCCTGAGTGAGTTTTGGAACCTATCTCTCCAAAAGGTTAAATAAAAGATGGAAACATGGGGATCAAGGTGGCTCAATCTAGCAGGAAGGGTGGTCCTGATCAAATCTATTCCCTTGGCCCTCCCTATTTATCAATTCTCTACCCTCTTAGCCCCAAAGGGAATTTTAAAAGAATTGGCGCAACTCATTCGAAAATTTTTGTGGCAAGGAGGGAAATCCAATCACAAAAAATTCCACCTGGTGAACTGGGACACGGTCACCCTACCCAAGAAAAGTGGAGGCCTCAGAATCATAGACCTCGAAGTTACCAACTTAGCACTGGGTGATAAAATCCTCTGGAGGATAGTCACATGAGAAAATGATTGGTGGAAAATGGCTCTCATAAAAAAATACAGACTCGGAAAAAGAAAAAGACTCATGGATAAACCCCAAACCCCGCAAGCAGGCTCCCAAATTTGGAAATTAATAACGGCCGCTACCCCCTTTTTTAAAGAGCATATTTCCTGGATCTCGGGAAATGGAAACAAAATCAAAATATGGCAAGACCAAATCATTGGGGTGAATATCAATGCATGGGAAACAAATATTAGTGAGTTAAAAAGATGGATGATGGATGCACACAAATGCACCATCTATGATATCTCTGTCTGGAAGGAGAATGGCAGTTGGAAGGATTGGGACCTAGGGAGAGTTCCTAATAACTTGACCAACTAGGCACATCGTTCGACTTCTCTCCTGAAAGGGGAAGCCCCAATCCTTAAAACCACTACAAACAGTCGGGGATGGGGAAAAAATAGATACTCAGTAAAAGAAGGCTATAACACGATTCTCTCCATCATGAGAGAACAATAGAACTAAACAAAATGGAAATTTTTTTAGAGCCATGAATCCCTCCCCAAAGTTAACTTCTTCACCTGGACCCTAGTGCATGAGAAAATCCTAACAGGGGAAAACCTTATGAAAAGAGGCTTCTATGGCACCTTAAGTTTCCCTCTTTGCCAAAACAATCAAGACAATATGCATCATTTATTATGGAACTATCCCTTCTCACAAACTATTTGGAAAATAGCTAACGATGATCTATCCAAAAAGATAAGATGGCCCTCAACTCCAAATCCCAGCCTGGGAAATTGGGACAAGTACTATCAGGTATCCTTCAAGGATAAGCTAGTTATGAAGCACATCTGGAGGGCGGTGCCAAAGTTTATCTGCTGGCATCTATGGCTAACTAGAAACAAAAAAAAATTCTAGGGGGCTATCTCTCCCCCCCAAATAGTAGCCACTAAAGCCAAACTACTACTCTCAAAAATTATGAACTCAAAAATTCTAAAGGTGGAAGATCCAATCAATTGGAATGACCGAGAAAAGGATTGGATGGAAAGTTTCAACCTTAAGTCCTCTAAGCACACCTTAGAAACGCATAGATCAAGCTAGCAGCTTCACAGTATTCACAACATAGTTCCATGGATCCAAAAGAAAAAAATCCATACCCTTTGTTTTGATGGAGCTTCAAAGGGAAACCCAAGGGAGGCAGGCACGGGGGGGGCTTCTCTTAGAACCTAGAGGAAAAAATCCCTAAGTTACCACCTGAAACTTGGGATGGAAAATAATAATAAATCTAAGGCCTACGCTCTCCCAAAAGGCATACAACTCATCTAGACTCAGAAAATTTTAGAGCTCAACGTTCTTTGAGACTCTAAAAACATAATAAGAATGATGGTTCATGGATCAAACCCCAGAGATCTAAGCCTAAATCAAGTCACAGATAGAATAAGGGTGGATTCCTGAGACATAAAGTTAATCATATTCCACATAATGAGAGAAAACAACATTGAAGCAGACAAAATGGAAAATGCAGCCATTGGGGAAGCGCCTGGCTCCCTAAGAATAGACATAGTAACAACCTTATCCCCTCTATGCTAATGATCAAGAATAACTATGAAAGGGCGAGGGCCAATACAAGAAGGCACCACACCAAGGCCTTAAACATAAACAAAGGGAACATGCATAGGAGAGGGGCCCACATCCCTCAAATACCAAGTGACAAAAGAGGTGGCAGAAACTGTGCGAAGTTGAGAATGAGCCCACACAAAACAAGAAAGAGCATCATCAACAACATAAGGAGGACACAGGTCAAATTCCACGTGGACAAGGAATCCCTTGGGCTGAACAAGTGGCATGGAACACGTTTGTGACTCATTCTTCGAGGTGAAAAGGTGGCTAACGATATAACCAAAGCCATCATTCTGGGAGGAGGTAAGTTAGACAACACACTAGAGCTCGTGGGAGATCATGTCACCAATCTTAAAAGCATAATGGAATGGGTACGGTAAATCCATCCCACACATCACATTCGCCTCCTAGACGTCATTTGCACCTCCAGACTTGAGAACATGGTACCTGATGGAATGGATCGCAGGGAGTTAGCCTCCAACAAGCAGGTAAGTATGCCCTATCCATTAATGAAAATCATGGTGTCATCCTTGAACTCGAATTTGCCTAGAATTTTGGTCATTTGGGTAATTCCTTATGTTCTGTTTTCACGTCTGCAATCCCATGCTCCTTATATCCTAGTCTCCTTGTCACTTCCTTTGCTTCTCTTGTCCTCTCTCTGCGTTTCTTGGTGTCTTATCCCCCAGTCCTCTCAGAATTATTGTTTTGATCCTATCCTCTCGGCTCCCGAGGCTTACTCTCTCAGAGCCTTGTCTAATCTTTGGTCCCTTCTCGGTGTCACAATGTCCCATTTACCGTGGCCTTCAAGCCATCTTTCTATGAAATTCCGAGACCTCCCAAGTTTTGAAGCGTCCTCAGGCCTCTCTAGTCACCCCCCACCTAGACTGTCAATCTCACCTCTGTCCTGTCTTTGGAATTCCCTTTGTCTCCTACATGAAAATTCAAGAAATTGTCAGGACCGAAATCTCTTTAGCTCACTAAATAATGCAACAAGGAAATGAAGGTCTGGTGGATTCGGGAAGCTAGGTAGAGGAATCATGGGAAGAGAATTGCGACGGGTGTAGCAGAATTAGAGTACATCTTGGAGCAATGGAAGCCAATAGAACCTTCGAGTTGGAAACACTTTCACAGCACAGATTCATGATCAAAAAGCTCAGAGATGAAAGCTATGCACAGCGTAGCCAGATTGAAGACAACCGCATGAAAATGGAGTCAATGTAGTGAAGGCTAAAGCAACTGGAAGGCACACAGTCACCTCCAAGCAATCCAGGAGAGAAACATGAGAATTCAAGGAATGCACAATCAAATTTAGTCAACCAAATCCATGATATGAATGAGCCACACCCAGAAAACATGGTGGACATGCAGCCTGTCAAAACAAAAAAGCGTAACTAATCTTTAGAATCCTAATATTTTGTCTCATAATTTGCATCAACGATATCTATTTTCGGATCTATTCGGGGAATTCTACTTTCAGAAATTTTGTAAAGCAAAGGGGATGTTTCAAACTATGCTCCAAATTTAATCCCCATTTTTGTAAAAGTCTCTATCTAAGTGGGAAAACTCGACGGTCTATTTCGACCATCTTTTAGTAAAATTCGTGGATTCTTCCACACAGCTAATACAAATTTTGCCAGTTTTTGTTAAAAAAAAAAATGCACTTAAAAATTAATATCTATATTTTATAAAAATACATGTTTAATGTAAATGATTATTTATTTTAATATTTTTAAATATAGAATTTAAAAAAACTTTGTTTTTGAATTTTTTATTTTAATTCTCAATGAAGGAGGGAGGAAATGATACAGCACTCTGAATCGAGGGTTTAGGGTTTTTCAGCCGCTCTGAACCGTGCTGCCACAACGCCCGCCCCACTGGGGCTCATGTCTCGCAAGGAGGCGGGGCCAAATGGCGCCTCCTACAGTCAAGCCACGACGAATGGAAACTCTGCAGAAGGTACGAAATGACCGACCTTTGAGCCCCCATGAGATTTGTGCTCGAAACTTCTAGCGGAGGGAACCTTCAAGGATCGGGAGATGGACATCGATCCAGAGAATGCGACTATCCCAACCACTGCATGAACTCCATGGATTCCAGGCAAATGTATTCCACAAGCGCCATAGGCTCCAAAATACGTCATCAGCTCTCCATGCATAGAAGAGCAGAAGCAATATATGAGAGACTATGCCCTGGTGGGAAAATTCCTAGGGCTCTGGTCTTCTGAGCACGATCTGGTCAAATGGATACAATACTGGTGGAAACCAAAAGGACACTATGAGCTACAATTGGGTTCCAAGGGGTTTTCACAATCATACTCCGCAACCTCGAGGATTGCAATCACATCTTTTATGGGGGGTCATACTTCTATAACTCGGTAGGACTCTTCTTAAGATTCTGGACCGAGAAGTTCAGCCCTGAAAAGGAGGACTTTGCCCATGCACCTGTATGGATCAGACTGTACTCTCTCCCCCGGGAGTTCTGGCTGGAGGAGGTCCTGGTCGGCATAGGCAACACCATAGGCATCTAAGTTAAGTCTTCTGAAGCCACCAAGCAGAGGCACTATACCTATTATGCGTGCATCTGTGTGTACCTGAACATAGCCAAGCCACTCCCGGGATCCATCATACTGGAATATCATGACGATGATTGGACCCAAACCATCGACTACGAACACATTCCATTCCGATGCAGGAAATGCCACGAACATGGTCATCTTTTCAGAGAATGCCCTCTCAATACTACTCACAAAGAAGGGAACCCAGAAAGCGGCAAAGATAAGGACGACTTTGCGCAACCAGCAGGGAAAAGAAGACAAGGAGGAAGAAAGGAAGCAACCCAAGTAAGTAAGGATCCCTCAACTAGTAATAAATTTTCCATTCTACAAGCTCAACCAGAGAACCCCACAACCCTTACACACCCCAATGAACCACATTCAGATAATCGCCCCCAATCTTCAAGCCAGGGGGATGAAAAACCCCCACAGGGTAAGAAATCAGATCTCCCCCCCATAGATGTGGCTCAGGACCCGCAAGACTTTCTAGAGACAGAGGACGGAGATGCAGAAATGGAGCTGGAGGAGCAGGAACTAGCCGGGGTGGATCTGGAGCACCTCAAGCACGCCTACAGGCATCAAAAACTTTACACCATACCCAGGGATCAATTACGGAAGGTACACAAGGTCTTTCTCAACTCCTCAGCTGGATCCTCAACCTGATCAAGCAAGGGTCTGAGAATTCAGAGAAGTCAGACAAAAAACCCAAGTAAAACTCAGAAGGACGAAAAGAAAAGAGGGAGGAAATCTACCAATAAGCTAATACAAGAAATAGGCCACTTCATGGTAAACTCAGGTTAAATCAATCTGATCTCGGATAGCTTCCCTCCTCTCCCTACACCCCTTTCATCATGAAGATTATCTCATGGAATATCAGAGGCCTTAATGGACATAGCAAGCAAAAAATGCTACGAGATCTGATCTTTGCGGAAAAACCTGACATAGTACTATTGCAGGAAACAAAATGCACTCCAGAAGACATCGACAGGCTACTTCCCTACTGTTGGAAGCAAGGGGAAGCAGCTTCAACCACAGCCACAGGCATAGTTGGAGGATTGGCTATCCTCTAGAATACCAACTCAGTGTTGCTAGAAAACTTTCTCACCACCAAGTGGTCCATTACTGCAGATTATAGGCTTATTCTCTCTAACAAGCCGAGACACCTCACCAATGTCTACGGCCCGGCCAACCCAAGGGATAAGCAGGCCTTCCTCAGGAACCTGGACTACCTATCCAGTCTAACTCAGCATAACAGATGGATTATTGGTGGAGATTTCAATATCATTTGCAGCTTGGAGAAAAAAAAAAGGGGATCAAGACGGCTGGATCGGGATTCCAATGACTTCAACAGCCTCATAGACAACCTTCACCTTATTGACCTAGAATCCATCAATGGCGTCCACACTTGGACAAATAGAAGAACCAAAATACACCAAATTGCCTACAAACTAGATCGATTCCTCGTCTCTGACTCCCTTATGATGGAAAGAATGGCTCTAGAAGCTACTATCTTGAATTTTCCTGGCTCGGATCATTGGCCTATACAACTTTGGTTGGATGTGCCAGCCACACCTGGAAAGAAACCCTTCAGGTTTGAACAGTTCTGGCTTGACCATCCCGATTTCCAAGCAAAAATTCAGGACTGGTGGACGGAGGTAGAGGTCTCTCATGGCTCCAAAATGTACAGATTTCAACAAAAATTAAAGAACCTCATACAAATTCTCAGATTCTGGAATAAGCAAACCTTTGGCAATATCTTCGACTCCCAAAAGCAGCTGTCAGAACAAATGGGCGAGATTCAAAACCAGATTAGGTTGCAGGGGCTAACGAACGAGCTAAAATCCCAGGAAGCAAAAGTAAATCAATAGTTAGAGGCCAGGAAAAGACAAGAAGAGATTTTATGGAAACAAAAATCGCGCATCCAATGGCTCAAGGAAGGGGAACACAACACCAAATTCTTTCACAAAACTGTCATCCACAGACGACATTCTAATAAAATCGTGCATCTTATCTCTGTAGACGGGGAGCCCATTCACTCCCACGAAGAAATTGAAATGGCCTTGATCGACTATTAACAAGATCTCCTTACGGAACCCCTCCCGGATAGACATGAGGCCATCACTAAGGTTACACAGCATGTGCCCTCCCTCGTTACCCCGGAGCAAAACTCAGCCCTGCTCTGGCCCATTACAATCGAGGAAGTGGATCAAGCGCTTCAGGACACCCCCAAATGCAAGGCTCCTGGACCCAATGGCTTCACTAGCAATTTTTTCCACCATTGTTGGCTGATGATCAAGGTAGAGGTATGGGAAATTATTGAAGACTCTAGAGCCACCGGACAAGTCCTCCAGGTTCTTAATGCAACTTTCCTCACCCTAGTCCCCAAAGAAGGGCAGGCTCACCACCCTAAGCACTTCAGGCCCATAGCTCTCTGCAATGTCATCTACAAACTCATAACAAAATTGATTGCCCGAAGACTCAAGTCAATCTTACTGACAATCTTATCTCCGGAGCAATTAGGCTATGTTGAAGGCGGACAAATCCTGGACAGCGTCATCTTAGCCCATGAAGTGATCCACACTTTGCAGAAGACCAAAACACCAGGTATGCTCCTCAAACTAGACCTCTCTAAAGCCTTTGATAAGATAAGCTGGGAATACATATGAGAAATGCTCCTAGCTTTCGACTTTGATCAGCATTGGGTGACTTGGATTCTAAATCTAACCTTGACCAGAATCTGGACCAGGGGTCAAATTTTAGCTCAAAAATCAACGTTCTCGGAATTGCCTCAAAACGAATGAGAGCGTAGCCCTCATCATCACGAACCCAATGCAACTCGTTTCGTCTCAAACGGACGTCGAGAACGAGATATACCGTGATCTGTTCGAATCGCCAAACAGGTAAAAAAATGAGCGCTGACTATGCAGTGCGTACAGTCCGTACAGATGCTGACGTGACATGACCGTACGTTGACGTGGCATGACCATACATGCTGATGTGGTAGGAGTGACGTGGCAATTTTTGATTGATTGATAGTGGTCGAATCAGTTGACGACACGTGGAAATTTCTTGGCAAGTGTTATGGCGCCACGTGGCCTAGTCATGGGCTGCCACGTGGCACCCCTTTATTGGCTAATGGCTTGTTATCAAAATTTTATTGGAGTCCGTGGGGTTCAACCACTGGACCTCCCCACCGCATAGTGCCTTCACAAAGTCTGCCCGACCAACAGACCACCGGTTACGCCTTGTTATCTATGTGAGTTACTATGTATTTAAATTTACATTTTGTAATGTTTGGCGGGGGGTCGGGTCGGGGCTTAGCCCCGACCCGTGGTCATGTGATTTGTTATATGTATATGACCGTGCATGTTGGTAAATAGCCCGCGCGGGGGGTGTTTCAAATATAACATGCGGTTCCATGTTTATGTATATGACCACAGTGTAAAGTGCGCGCGTAATTGGTTTATACCCATGGCTCTATGCTAAAATACATATGACCAGCACTTTATATGAAACGCGCGCGCATTTGTAAATGGAGTCCAGCTCCGGTCAAAACCACGGTTGTATTATGTACCACATGACCATTATGTAAAACAGTTGGCGGGATTTTTATTTCCAAATGGATTAAGCCATGGGTTCGAGCACTATAACATATGACCGCCCAATGTGACCTTAGGCGCGGAGATTTCAACGTCCAAAGGCCATGGGGCCTATTTTTGTGCTGGGACATGGCCACATGGCCCCCATGCGCCCAACACCTCCATCCTTGGGGGCACAAAATCCGCTAATGGTGCGACATTTTGGCACCAATTTCGGAATGTGCTCGGGTGCTGGGTTTAGGCACGAGAAACGCCCAGAAGCCGGGTTACTCACACATAGGTGAAAAATGGTGAACCAGAGACAACAAGCTTGAAGGAGGAAAATGGCAGGAGGCCTAACTTCTTCATCTTTTTGCCAAATGAGGTGCCAAAAAATCCTAGCTAGGGGTTTTTGGATGTTCTGAATCCATTGGCACTGTTTTCACAGCCATTTGAAGACTTATTTTGCAGGTTTTTCACCATTGAAGTTTCAGGAAGCTCTAGGGAGCTTGAATCCCTCATTGTTTGAGGCCATGCTCAGATGAGCCCTAGTCTATTTTCTGTGACTGAATAGTCATTTTTGACTAATTGTTATGCTATGAACACATTGGGATAGGTTTCAGATCCATTGGAGGACTTTAACAGGTGTTTTTTCCACAGAGAAGCTCAGGGAAGCTTAAGGCCACATGTAGAAGAGGTCATGCCCGGATGAGCCATGGTCCGTTTTCAGAGTTTTATTAGTCATTTTTGGGGTTTTTATGTATTCTGAACCCAATGGTACAGTCTGTAAATCCATTGGAGTTGAGTAGCAGCTTGTAAAAGAACATTTGACAAACTAATCCCAAAGAGCCTAGTCCATTGAAGGAGGCTCAAGGAGATGTAGCCCAGAGAGGGGTGAACTCCTTTATCATCTTGTTGTTGTTGTGAGTTTGATGGGTTATTTGCTGCATGTTATATTGCTGTGTATTTGATTTAAGCACATATTTAAACTTCTAAAAGAACATTTCCTCACACATGAACATTGAAAAGAAGAAGCATAAACTTAACACATAAACCATCTTGCATATTTTAACACATGAAGCAAGGTCCTGTAAAGTTTATTTTCATTGAAGTAGAGGGTGATTGCATAGCATAACAAGTCAACCTTCTATTTTCAGATCAGATGGTATCAGAGCATATTTTTTTTTACTCATGTATTTGCCATTGATAGCTTGAGATTTAGCTGTTGGTATTTGTGCAAGTTTTGTGTTGAAGTTTGATATCTTGCAAGGATGGAGGAAGCTTCAAACATTGATAGTTCCCATAAATCTTAATTATCCAAGTTCTTTGACAAAGAGATGTTGAAGGAGTTTCTATCCATGAAAGATATGGTACAAGAGTTGTGGGAAGATAGAGAAGAGAACATTGTCCTTCAAGAGCAGTTGATGGCCATGAAGGAGGAGAAAGATCAACTTCTTGAAAAGTTGCATGAGATGGAGACTCAACTCCATGAGGCAAAGGAAAACCTTACCAAGTACATGCATGAACATGAGGTATGTAATGTTAGTTTATCTTCAAATTCCTCTCAAGAAGAATGCTTTGGTGTTTTTGA